>JANHGB010069046.1:0-53326 GCA_026283785.1 Coracopsis vasa
CTGGGGAAGTCCTGTCGAGGCGTTGAGGTTTGCTCGGTGGCTCTCGCCGCTCTCATTTGAGGCTCCTGCATGCTGAGCTTCCCCCCGCTCAGGTGTTGAAGGTGTCCTCTCTCGAGTTACTCATCTCAGCAATATATCTAACTTGAACTGAAGTTGTATCTAAATTGAACTTTCTCTGTTTAAGTTTGAATCCATTACCCCTTGTCACAGATAAAGAGTTTCTCTCCAGCATCCTAACGGGCCCCCTTCAGATACTGGAAGGCTGTTGCAATCTACATAAACCATGCAGAGCTTGGATGTTACGCAGTTTATAACTGACTAAATCAAGAGTAATTTATAAGCTGTGTGTGTTTGTAATTCAGAAGAACACATTGGGTGGGAAGTAATAAAGTAGAGATGGGGTAGACAGCCCTGCTGAATGCATCTCAAAACATTTTTGTTGTCTTTTTCCATCCTTATGTGGTTAATTTAATTGTCCTGGTATTTCTACTCCATACTGCAAATTAATTTGAGAATTTATTTAAAAGTCCTGTTTATAAGCTTTTATAACCAGTGAATGCAATTTTTGTTTAAATCCTGCCATGGTCAATTGGTGGGCAATGTTAACTTCACGCAAAAACTATTATTCCTCATTTCACCAATATTCCAAGAAACGTTTTCCACATTAGAAACAAACAAACAACGACAAATCCATGAAATAAACTTTCAGAGTCTATTCTGTAGATGAATGTGTAAACAAGTGCCAGTGCTACTAACAAGCCACAGTTACTGTGTTAACTTGGCAAAGCTCTGAAGAGGACACTTTTCACATTTGTCTGAACTATTTTTTCTGGAGCTTTAATTTAGCTTTTTTTAGTTGTAACAATAACAATAAAAACCAGAAATAATTTGCTATATTTTTACCTAGGTTTGTATGATTGGGTGGTATAATTATAATTTTTAAATAGACATTTATAATAAGACCTCAGACTTAAACCAGACCAACAGTAAACTATTGGATTTCTATGCAATTGACAGATTTCTTTTCTGAGTACAAAACCACACAGAGAGTATGATAGAAGTGAATTTTTCAGAAAAGATTTTAAACCTATACTAGATAATACATTATCTTCTAGTTAGTGAGTCTGTCAAGAAATGATTGGGGGGTCTCGATCTCTATAAAACTTATTCATTTAACTTTCTTCAATTAATTTTCTTCTTAAAATGTCAGTGAGAACTAATTGTGAAGGTTCTTTTTAAGCACTTTTCCACTGAAATTAAAACTGGTCAAGAGAAAGATCTGTTTTCCATAAAATTTCATTAGCTATAAATTTGGGGTTACAAATTACAGGTAACAGCAACATGAATTACATTTATGTATGTAAAAATGAAAAGGAAGCAGAAAAAGGGAAGGCTTAATGGTTTGTTACATTTACAAAGTCAAATACTCAATTTAAGAGAATTCTGCTTTTAAGATTTCCTGCATGAATACAACTCTCTTCTCTCTTCTCTTACATATGTAATTATTAATAATATAATGGACAGTTTTTCTTCCCTGCAGGATCTTGCCTTATACTTTCTTTGTTCTGGATGAACAAAGCCAGAGAATCTTGAATAGGTAAGCTAAGCAAGACAATTTCTACTAAAAGATGAAAAAAAATTCAACATATTGTGGCATGTCATTCATACACATCTAGGTACCTAATAAGATTTGGAGTCCTAAGCAGAATCCTGCCTTCCTTATGTAGTCAGAATAAATAAATACTCATCAGGAGGTCTACAAAATCTAACATCCCGGATAAGAGGCACCAAAAATTAGACTAACAGCAAAGATGTTGGAGAAAAATATACCTTGAGCTTCACTTTTCCAAGTCATCTTACTCTATATTGCAGTTGGATTTCCATCTCTAAATGAGAATCGCATCCTTCATAACTATTTTTGAGTTTTACATGTAGGTTAATTAACTTTCCCAGTCCCAGCTGAAGACAGAACAGTAAGTGATGTCTACTTTTTTATTTTAGAACTTATTGGTGATATCTTGTGTTCAATTATTTCAGAGATTACTACACAATGAGAAGGCTAGAGTGTTGATGGGAATGGTTGTAGAAAGAGCTGAAGTGGTCATCTCATAAACCCGTCAGCCACATACAGACTGACAGGCCGATAGTGCTGGGGAAAACTGTTGTCTTTAGACAGTAATGCCCTCAGGATAAATGGTAGATCTGATGACCTGACTATTAAAATGGATTGACTGAAATAGGCACAACACTTACATAAAACTCTCTGTACAGTGAGTAATTGATAGTATTCACTCACCAATCCTTGTCTTTCCTTCCCCACATGTGGTAGAGCAAAATATTACATCATGTAGCTTTTTACAGTATTTGTAGCAGCTCATCCTTTTTCATATGTTCCAACTATTTCTGAGGGCTGCGTGTGTAAAGCTGAAGAAGGAAACATATAGGAAAAACATTTTAGTAGATATGGCAACTACTGTTAGAAAGCAAGGGTTGGACAAAGTGCATGTGTTGTATCACAAAAGATTTTTATTGTTACCTAACCCTAAACAGAGTAGTTTCTAGCTGAACATCAATTGACTGGTTTGCTTCCACTTTTTTCAGATGGAGTTGATATATGATATCATTTTGTTTACTAAAAAGAAATCTTAGATTTAGTGTGGAGTAGCAAGGAAATTTTGCTTCCATATCAATATACTTATAGATATTTCCTTGGAGCATCAGAATTACCATTTTAAGATATCAGTGGAAGAAATCCTGCGGTTCTATAAATTGTTGACATTAATATTTAAAAAACAGACATCAACTCATCAGAATCTTAAAATCCTTGATTAATAGATCAGATCATCTAGTCAAACCACTCATAAGGAAGGTTAAATATAGCTGAATGTTCCTAATTATGTGTATTGAATCTGTCCTTTAAAAAAAATCTAGGAAATTCTTCTTAGTACTATTTTTATATTTATTATTAGGAGTAAGTGAAGTAGAAATTAAAACTATTTAATAAGACAGTAGATCCCATACTGCATGAAGAACTGTGATTAAGCCAGAGAATTTGATCTGTGCATTTTTCTGGTATTAGCGTATTCTGACAGAAAAGACATTAGAAGTTCTAATTTTCTGTTTCATCAAAGGAGGCTTGCAGAAAAACCATTAGGAATATTTACATTTATTCGTAAGTCTCTAGTAGTCTTACTGCTCTATGACAAAGTCACATTAGACAGGATTAATTTGAGCAGCTGTAGATTTATCCTAAACCAGATGTCTAACATAAGTCAGATGAATCATATCTCTAAGTGATTAACTGTCTCCAGTATAAAGGAAGCTCAGGAAACTACCTCATATGTAGAAGTCTACATTGTAAATGTTTAAAGTTAGGTGGAAGAAATCCTGTCTTGTGGCTTTAAAATCTGTGGCTCAAGCACTTGAATACTGATTTCATAACTAGATTAAAAAGATAAGTGATTGTTCAGCCAGTAGCAGGGTGTGTGGAAACAGCCAAAATTTATTGAATTCACCTGAAGCAGAGGTTACTGGCATTACATTATATTATTTTTTTCCAGTGATCACTGAAGACTGTTAGTGCAGCTAGCCTTTTCAGCAGTCAGTGAATTGGTAATTTGTATGAGAGACATAACTACGAGTAGGCTAATTTTCAGTCTATAGACACCACATATGGGTTGTTTTTTTTCTGCCTGAGTAGCCATTTCAAAGGTTGTGAAATGGAAGCAAAGTACTAATGAAGCTGAGAATAACCATCCATAAGAAAGTGTGTAAGTGGCAGTAGCAATATGAGAAAATTGAAAATAAACTACTGTTGCTGAGAAACAAAAATATGTTAAATAAACTAGTCTTTACATGACAGTTGCACATATATTACATAAAAGCCTAGAGTAAAATTTAAAATGCTACACTGACCCTAGAGGTAGCAAAAGTTTTTCAAGTCTGAATGAGAAGTCTTGACATTCTAAGTTAATGAGCAAAAGGTAGAATTTGGCCTTGGGCTGTGTAAATATAACTCTTCTACTTAATAAAAATTAAAAAGTTATTTGTGCTCACAAGCACAACGAACTTCCACACTTCAACATAATCCTAATCAGCTATCTAATAAACAATATGCAAGTTATTATTTTTTCTTAAAGCCAGGAGTGAATACAGCTGTTTGTAAGGCCTTACGTTTTTTGTAATATTGGAGTGATTCTGGTGAAAAAAGGCTATATATGTAAAGAAACTAAATATGTAACTAACTGTAGAAAAATTGTATGTTGTATTCAAATTTATTCCAAGAGTAATTATATAAATATATTAATAAAATAATTCCTCTCTCTGTGGCATTTTGGGAAAGACAATAAGCATGCCATGTTATGACAGATTAGTCTTAGAGGGAAATTGACAGCATGGATTCTTGAGGAGGGGCAGGGGGGGCTTTCCAGACCAGCACAGGAATGTAAGGTTCAGCAGCATCTGGCAAGCTGCTAGCAAAACCTGGGTTCAAGTGTCATCATAATCCTCTAAACTACAACAAAAGAGTTTCTGATGCATAGAAGTCTTTACATAGACTCTGACCTGAAAGGGTTTACAACTTTTAATCAAAAAGCTAGTATGGAACTGAAATCTGAAAAGCTTCTGCTGGAGCTGTGGTGGATGTTACTTTGGAAGTGAACTGGTGAACTTTCCGGCCTTTAGAAAGTTGGCTATTCATTGTGATTACTGGTGAAGTAGTATGCTTTTGACCTACTCTTCTGCTGTCAAAGTAAAGTTAAGACTGAAGAATAGTATTTCCGAGGGCTAAACCAGTGTGAAGAATGTGACATGTATTTTGTTGATCATGGACCTTAGTGGAAGTGTGAAAAAGAATATTTGGCCAAGGGGGGATGCCAGGCATGATAAGCTCTCAGGCTTCTGTGATGTGTAATGGAGATTACTATGCTGCTTCTATGTTGGCTGAAGTTTTTTGATTTTAAAAATGGCATCGCTTTCAGTAGCAGTGATGTTTAGTTTGTGCCAGGTGTTTTAACATGAGAAAGATGATCACTTTACATGTTTTTATCCTGCTTGGTTGCATTCATGTAGTGTTCCTTAGGGGATGGTATCAGGACTGGCACTGTTTAACATCTTTGTTGGCAACATGGACTGTGGGATCAAGTGCACCTGCAGCAGGTTTGCTGATGACGCCAAATTGGATGGTGCGGTTGACATGCTGGAGGGAAGGGATGCCACCCAGAGGGACCTTGACAGGCTTGAGAGGTGGGCCAGTGCCAACCTCAGTGAGTTCAACAAGGCCAAGTGCAAGGTCCTGACCCAAGTTCTGGGATGCCAACATGACAAGGATGTGGACCTGACCAAGAGAGTCCACAGTAGGGCCACAAAGATGATCAGAAGGCTGGAGCACCTCTCCTATGAAGGGAGGCTAAGAGAGTTAGAATTGTTCAGCCTGTACAAGAGAAGGGTCTGGGGAGACCTCGTAGCAGCCTTCCAGTACATACAGGGGGTCTACAAGAAAGCTGGAAAGGGACTGCTTAGAGACGTAGGTATGGACAGGAGAAAAGGCAATGGCTTTAAACTGAAAGAGGTTAGATTTAGATTAGATATTCAGAAGAAATTCTTTACTGTGAGGTTGGTGAGACACTGGACCATATTGTGCAGAGAAGCTGCGGATGCCACATCCCTGGAAGTGTTGAAGGCCAGGTTGGACGGGGCTTTGAGCAACTTGTTCTAGTGGATGGTGCCCCTGCCCACGGCAGGGGGCTGGAGCTACATAATCTTTAAAGTCTCTTCCAATCCTAACCATTCTGTGATTCAGCAGGGCATGGTGAGCACTGAAATAGGAAAGATTGCAAGAAATGTTGAAATAAATTTTGGTAAAATATGAGTGAGCTGGGATTACACAGCAACACTGTAACAACACTAAGCATGGCAATATGATCTCCATGCACATCATAGTTGCCTTTTCTCCAGATCTTTTCACTTATCACCTGAATTTCTTTGCAAAGGATGTGTTCATGGTAGATGTCCCAACACATGCTAGGCTGCGTGATATGGAACAGCCCCATACAGGTGCAGAATCTTTTACTTTTTAGAGCAAGCTCTCTGAATGTACCAATATATGCCTTAAGTGTATCTAACTGCACAAATTAGAAAGGCACAGCATGAAAAGTTGCACCATTGACGTTTTCTCTGCATTTAAAAAAGGGAGGCACAGAAAGGAAATTTGCCATATCTATCTTCTGTCATCCTCCTCATATGTTTACTTTCAAGCGAGATTTGCTTCAATAAAAGTAAATTACCAGTATCTCTTTTTGTTGAGGAGCTTTTGAAGAGGAAGAAACTTTGTACAAAATACTGTTCGTCAAATGCTGGGAACTCTCTCTTTTGGTTAAGTCTACACACTGCAGCTCATAGTAAAATAAAAGGGAATACATAACTTGTTGCATAACTTAGTTAATTAATTAATTAGTTGCTAAACTCATTCACTCTGTGTATAGACTCAAACACCCTAATTTAGCATGCTGTCCCTGAGTAGCAGACTACAGCTGTCAACCCTAGTTTAGTTGATGTCGTGTGTGCACAATTTGTGCAAATAGGCAGCCGGGTGACACAGCTTACTTCTGCCAAGGTAACACGCCACGTCCTCAGTACACACTAAAATTGCCATGAGAAGCATCCCTGAATGAGTTTTGTAAACCCTCTATGCACATTTAATGTACTTGTCAAAAAAGAAAACTGGCTGCAGCATTATTCCAGGTCTTGGCAACTGTCAGTCCACTGATACCTGTACTGTTATACATGCTTAAAAGAGATGATGAATTCTTAGAATTGTCTAATTTAAAACATTAACAATACTAGCTTGAAATAATGTTTGCAATTTTAAACATTGTTTTTGCATTCTATATATGATAGTCTTTCACTCTGCATAACGTTTTCAAAATAATAGACTTAAGTAGTTTGGTTTTGACTTGACGTTTGGCCTGGCAAAAAAGGAATCCAATTAGAGATTTTTCTGATTGTGATTTACTGATCTGAACTGGTTTCAGTACAGACTGGGAAATAACAATTACTTTTTTCATAAGCAGACAGAAAATAATCTCTTCAGAACTTTAGAACGTATTTTACTGGATGTTCAGTACTGCTGTCCAGGAATAATAGTCTTCAACTGCTCATCTACATTTCTGATTATTAAATTTTAAACAGTCTGACAGTATGAGATATAAAGAATTAATATAATTCTACATCACAGCTGTAAAAGACTGATATTTTCCTTCCTCAGTTGTATTTGGCCAAATTAGAAATACGAGGTTTGTTTCGAGTCATGAACTACACAATTATATGTATGAAGAAATATTGATTCCTGTTGCCATCACACTGCTTTTCAAAAACACCATTCTTTCCAGCTGTGCATATAAAACTAGTCATGAATCTGCACCATTATCTTAATAGATTAATTAAATAATTATTATGATCTTCATATTAAATGAGGTAGTTCATGCTTCCCACACCCTTTCAAACACTGAAATCTCTATTCAGAAACACTGAAAAATCTCTATTCAGAAACTACTATTTGACAGGTAAGTCTGGCTGGTTACCAAAAGCACTCAAGCATCTCATTTTCAGGTAAGATCTTTGAAAAGAAGGTGCAGGAGCCAACTCCAGTAACACAACACTACTGCATAAATTATGGAATCTTTTCAGGTGAATGTATAAAGCCAACTTGTGATGTGCAGGTGACGAAGACTATTTCCAAGCACATCTTCCACATTAATAATGAAGCACCTATGCACAGTAATCAGCCATACGTAATTTTAATATTGCTAATTCACCTCACAAACCATGCATATGTGAGCTGTCACTCACTCTTCAATCCATTTGCACACCCTTTTTCCATAAGGAATAGTATTTGCACGTACTGTCTGGTAAACTGTATCAATACAACAATCCAACATCCACATGCTATTAGTGATAAATAATTAAACATCCAAAGAGAAGAGGAGCTAACTCATCTATAGACAAGACTCACAGAAGTCAATTACTTTCTATACAGAAGTAGAGATAACATGATTTCAGGAGAAGCAGCCAGATTTGAGAACACTCCTTTTCATTTTTTAGACAGAACTTCAGATATCTCTTCTATACTTTTCTAATTGTATCTGCACAAAGGGACTGTAAGATGGACATAAAATCCTATTACATTGGACTGATGTTTCACTCACATATTTGCAGTCATTTATTGTTCAGAAAGTAATAGAAACCAAACCCTTAGACCAGTGAGCTGAAGCAAATTTGAATTCATTTCTTATAAAAGAAGTGATGTAAAACCAAATTGGTACAGATGATTGAACACAACTATGATCAGATTTATTCCGAAACAAACATACAAGAGCAACTTCAGCATGGTTTAGTGGCCTGCTATGCTGCCAGACATATATATATGTTGTTTCCACACTATCCCGTCCTGCCCGGTGCGTGAGGGTGGAGCTGACCTTTTATCGCACTGCGCAGTTCATGAGAAACAAGAGACCTAGTTCTTGAAACCTGTGATTATCCAGTCTCTATAAATAAACCACACTTTTTTTGCCTCTATCAAGGTTTCTGTGTTAATAACATTATGTAAGTGCAAAGTGTAATTGTTGCAGTAAGTGGAAGAGAAAGAAATAGAAAAAGTAGCTAAATGTTAACCAGTAATACTGAGAAATATGTATACATTTCATTAAAATGTAATTATGCTTAAAGGAGAGAACTTTAGAATTATATTTAATTAGCTCTGCAACAGAAACAATTACCATGAAAAAACGTGTAGGAACAATAAGAATGAATCTTTTCCCAAATGTATTTAATTACACATAAAACAAATGGAATACAGAATATAATTAATACAAATGACATAAAGCTGGCTGTTGGTTTTTTTTTTTTATTATTTTTTTAATTATTCACATTTAGACAAATTTGGCCATAATAATAGGAGTAGAAGTACTGCTGCAACCTGTAATCTGAACAGGACCTTAGCTGCAAAGTGCTCTGAGAGTATATACAAGCCCTTAGACATGTAAAATACCCACAAAATTGCTCTTCACATTTTAAAACACAAATATAAATAAATTCCTGACGTGGACTGGCATTGTGATAAATGCATGTGTATGGATAGCAATTTCTAGCTTTAAGATTTCCATCTATTCTGTCTAATACAGAAACCAGAAAGAGGTTTGCAAAGTACTGAAATACTCCCCTTCCCAAAAAAGTAGCCCTGAATATTAGTTTTAGCTCCTTTGCATTTTACACACTCACCTGCCCAAGTAATTTGTGTACTTCTGTTGGCATGGAATTAAGCTGTGATTGAGATATAAGGATGAAATTCCAGTTTGCTCTACAGTTATAACTGTTGTTTGGCTGTGTATGGGGGGTGTTCCTGCATGCACCTACAGTGCTCTTAGTCATCAGTTCCCTATGTTGTCTAGAAACTACCCAGCTAGTCTCTGCATAGATGAGACAGTGCACTGATTTGAAACAGCAGACTGACTTGAGACAAGATGACTGACAGAACTCCTAGCCACTGTCAAACAAAGCATTTGATTAACTGGTGCAGAAAGTGGGAGTCTTGGACAGTCCCAAACATTCACACAGGCTGTACATAGACCAGTTAGGAGGTGCTATTTGCAAAGATACTGTTGAAAAGGCCCTCGCAACAGGGACTCCCATCACAATCCAAGTACCAACCGGCCATCCTGTTCAACTGATTTTATTCCTCATACCCTATTCAGAGATGCCAATAAGCTCAATTATTTTTTTTTAAACGCACCTTTTTTATGAGTGTCTGTGCAGCTCCTTACATAAAACACACTATTCTTGCTGAATGTCATTTCTAACATTGAGACAGCGGAACCAAACCAAAGCATTTGTATATAACACTAAAGCAAACAAAATAATGACAGTGGTGAACTATATTTTCAACCCTCATAGCTTAAAGTTAAGAGTGGAAATCAACATAAGTACAAGGAAAAAATAATTTCTGACTCTCCTGAAAGATCAAATGCAATCAAGGAAGGTTTTTTGAAGTTCCATGGTTCTAGTTACAGACTTCTTTCTTCCTACAAAACTTATAGAACAAGATGAAGGACTGAGTGGAATAGAGTGATGATGCGTAGATATATAGACAGATGGATTAATTATTTATGTTGCTGAATGGAGGTCAGATCTCTGCTTTCATCTTTTGACCTGGCTGCATATTTAATACTCTTATTAGAAAGATGGCTGGAATGCCTAATGTTAATGTTTCCAATTATTGATAGGTTATGGCCCCCAATGTCTCTTCTACCTGAATTATTTATATCTCACTAATTATTTAGAGCCTGCTTATTTTAAAGATCAGGAATTAAATATACACTAATTAAAACTGTCAAAAAAATTAATATTATTCAAGAAGTCAAAATACGTCAATGGCAAGATTGAATACAAAATTTGAAACCATTTTTTCTTGGTAATACAGCATCCCAAGCTTCAAATGCAAGTATTATTTTGGAAATCTGGAGCAGGATTACTTTGACCCAATGTAAATAGCTGTGTTACAGATAGTTTGAGCTACCTGTCTTAATGCCATTTGTAATAAATGGAGCCAAATTAGCTCTCATAGGACATTTTTACTTTCATTCTAAAGAAAAAGTTTAAAACCTATTAGAGAAAGCATGTTCAGGAAGCGCTTAATTTCTTCCTTTGTGACAGAGGAAGCCTGGGATGATTAACTCAGATATGGCCATCTCCCTTCCGGATAGCTGAAGTTATGATGACTGTGGTCCACAGGGCCATGTTCTAAGCCTTCAGCAGAAGGTACACATATTTCTACATACTCTCATTGCAGGGTCAGATCTAACTACTCATAACAGCATAAATACTTGCAGCTTTATTTGAAAGTATTAAAAAAAAATAAATAAATAAACCAGGAAACATCATGCTACTGATGGTCCATGTGTCTGTTTCCTGTTTCTTTGCCTTTATGAAGGTATAAACAAGCATCTTTGCAATAATTTGAGGATAAGCCTGTGACAAGCATTTGTATAATTTTTTTATGTAAGCAGTCAAATGAGTTATTTTTACTGCTCACAAATATATGTATCTGCTGCACAGTCTAAACCACCAGTGATACAAAACACCTTCACAAGTATATGCTTGTTCAAGCTATGGAATTACTTTCCTTTTGGCAACAGCCATTCTGATACAATACTAATGTTCTGTTCTGTTGTTTAATGGACAACATTGAGTGTGGAAAACTATGCTTACCACCGCAAAGAATAAAAATTATACAAGGACTAGAGAAACAGTTTTTCTTGCAAAGTACTTGGCATCTGAAAAGTTATTTGAGAGCTATGGATGATGAGATGCTACAGGGATTCAAGATGTCTTTAGATAACTAAAAGATTTCAGGCCTGTAGCAGTCCAAATCACTTTAATGATGCAAATATTTCAACAAAGAATCATCTTTTCCTGGCTGTGTTCTTACTTGAGACTGTCAGCTCCCTCAGGTTATGTCCATCCTACACAGACAGACTGCACAGATCACCAGACTGAAGGAATTCAATATATTAGGCAGACTTCCTTCAAGTCTTTTAGCATGCAAAGCTTTAAGCCTAATTCTTTAGATAAGAGTTAATTGCTTAAAATAAAGTCAATATAGTAGTCACTGTGGCTTTGTTTACTTAGTCTTTCTCTAGTAGAACTAGGTGGACAAGTAGCTACAATCCAACAAGCAAGGCTGGAAAGAGGGAGAGCAAAATAGGTGTCCTGGTTTCAGCTGCGACAGAGTTATGTTTCTTCCTAGTAGCCGGTGCAGTGCTGTGTTTTGGCTTCAGTCTGAGAACAATGCTGATAACACACTGATTATTTGTTGCTAAGTAGCGCTTACCCTGATCAAGGACTTTTCAGTCTTTCATGATCTGCCAATGAGGAGGAGCATAAGAAGCCAGAAGGAAGCAGAGACAGGACACCTGACCCAAACTAGCCAAAGGGGTATTCCATGAGAAAGCACATCATGCCCAGTATATAAACTGGGGGTAGTTACCCAGGAAGCCCAGATCACTGCTCAGTTCTGGCTGGGAATCAGTCAGCTGGTGATGAGCAGTTGTATTGTGCATCATTTGTGTTTATTGTTTGTTTGGTTTTATTCCATTTCCCTTTTAGTTTTATATCTCTCTCCTTGTTATTTTCCTTTTTATCATTATCAGTAGTGTACTCTATTGTACTCTATTTTAATTACTAAACTGTTCTTATCTCAACCCGTGGGTTGTATATTCTTTCAATTCTTTTCCCTATCCTGCCTAGGGAGGAGAAATGGAGGGGGATGAGCAAGCGGCTATGTGGTACTTAGTTACCGGCTGGGTTTAAACCGCAACAGTAAGTGAATAGCATTAACAGTAAATGAAGCAAAAAGAGTCCATGTGCCTTATTTGGGAAAAAACCCCAAAACAAGCCAAACAAAAAAAAAACCTACACCAAAAAAATGCAAACGAAACAAGAAATCCACCAGACATCTGGGTGGGGCAGCAGGAGAACAAGAAGCTTAAAGTAGGCACATTAGCAATCAGCAGAATACATGAATATCAAGGACCCCCTGGCTACACTAGCAAATTCACCACCGCTCAGGTGCTAAAGCATCCATACTGCAGAAGTACTGGAAGGGTACTTGGCCGGCTTGTGGGTTGTGGCTGCTAGCCCACTCCCAAACCATCTGCAGGACTGCTCAGAAACTGGGAGATCTGTGGCACACTCAGCAGGCAGCTTGTATGAAACCATGTGTTTCTGAGGCCTTGTTAACTAGTATGTATAGGACCATCTCATGTTAGCTGGCCTCCATGCCCAAAAATATTCTTATTAACATCTGATGTGCTAGTATATACAAACACTAGTCAGAGCTTTCTGCAATTATATTGCAGTGGTATAATACAAGTAACTGATTCTTGCTTATAAATAGAAGTTTATCAGTGTGCTGCCAGTAAACGTATTCAAAAAATAAATCATCACCTCATTCTGACCTTCTTCATGATGCCAACATTTAGATGAAAGTGTTTGCACTGGAAGGGATAACTAGTGAAACACGCAGTCTCCTGAAGAAAAAGTGTAGTGTATGGAAGCAATGTACTACAATCCCTCAAAATATCATAGCAGTACAGTTCTGAACACCTTTATTTCTATGACAATGATTATAAGAAGTCCAACAATGTTGAGGCATATTGAACCTAACTAGTTATAGGTATCTACAATAAAGGGCATATTGTGTAAAGGGCATACACAACTTTTAACAAGTTCTTTGGACTTCTCTTTGTGGGACACACATTGTCTTCTGAGGCATCTATCCTAAGAACCTTTTATGAAATACCAGCCAAAGCAAAACATAACTACCCAAATCTGCCATCGCTGAAGTAGGAGAAATAAGCACTGATTTATAGTGCTAATGTTAGCCTTAAGACTTCACTCATCACAAAGACCTAGATAGCCAGAGTTGTAAGCTACCTGACACACATAGACCTCTAGAAGAAATTCAGTAGAATTATTCTAACAGAAGACATTCTCACACTATACACCAGCATACATTTTAAATCAGGAGAGGAGGATCAAAATTTACCTAGATAAAATATGTAATAGAGTATTTCAGACGCATGTGAGTTTGCTCTGCCTCAACTTCAAAAATCATCTAAAATCTACCTGACTACAATAATACGGTGCCAGGACCAAGTTAGTAAAGACTGCTGAAAATTAACATTCATTTGTTTGGGATCTGTGTTATGCTAGGAAGGTCAGAGATTGCAGACATCTTTTTTAAAATATACTATGTAAACATACCCTCTACAATAAAATACTGAAAGACAGTTGGAAAACCCATAATTGCACCAAGATTTGACTTCTGTTTTCCCATGTACAAGAGTCAAAATGACATTATTTACAAAAATTGATCTTTTTTAACTGGTCCTCCCATTATTCATAGATATCGTTTAGTTGTCACAATTAAAACGTGTCCTTTCCCCAGTTAGCTATGCAGAGAAGGAAATTCAAAACTAACATCTACTGATATGCCAGTGCAATATTAAAACCAGCTCTTTTCTCAATTGCATGTGACACAGGGCATCATTCCACCAGTATTTTCTCAGCAAGATGGTTGCCAGAAGCAGGAGACTCAGATATCCCAATTATAAGGTAAAATTTTATTTTCAAATACATTTTATTCACACTGAGGAGGACTTTCTGAGTTTCAGACTGCTGGCTGAGCAAAATAGATATAATTGCCTTTTAACTATTTATTTGTAAATCTCCCCTGAGTATTAAGCACACTCATAAAGATATGTCCATAAAGAGAACAAGTACAAATTTTATCCTGACATTTTATTTAAGCTGTATTAGGAGCCTATTTGACAGACTGAGTTTTTTCCCCAGGCACTGAAATAGAGCAGATTGGTATGAAGATTTGTGCTTAAAGAGGAGACCTGATTTTATAGTGAAATGTGAATATGAATAATACTTCTAATCTCTGCAGATTTTCCTACCTTTCAGTAATGCACTACTATGTCATGTCATTAGCAAAACAAAAGAAAGACTACTGTCCTTCCTTAAAAGGATATTATTAAGTTATTTTAGCTCAAGATTTGACCTGTATTAGTATAAGCTCTTGGCAAATGTCTTCTGGGGGAAAAAAAGAAAACCATTAATCTGTTACTTGCTAAAATTACCATTCAGGCCCAGCAGAGAGTAACAGACCAAGTGATATGATGGTTCTACAAAAAGCAGAATTAAAATCTTCATAGAAAAGAAAAGTCTTAATTAGTGAACTGCAGGATGTGTACTGCTTTTGAATCATTATCTATGGTCTACAGTAATTCAGAGGAAAATCAGAACAGCCCTGTATATTTAAGAGCCCAATTAAACTTGGTGATAGTTTGAAAAGTTCTTTTTACAGATATTTTTGGGCTGTAGTACACTCATGAATAATGTTAAGTCTATACAAAATGGATCATTTTACATGTATTTTTATTCAAATTTTCAATAAATGTATAGTTATCACAACTACAAATAGGTTTTTTTGGTAGGAAAGATATGGAAATTCATCCTATCAAGAGAAAAAAGACATGTACCTTTCCAAACAGAAGTTAACATGACAGGCTCACTCTGGCAAGAGAATAAGCTTTGTTCATCTTAGACACTACAGGCATTTCATACCATTTTACTAAAGTGAGCTGCATTTGATCTGAAAGATTTTTATAATTTGTTTCAGTGATCCAAAATAACTTTACAATATTTTACAGAAACAAAATTATTAGTCCAGTCAATTAGATTTTTTTCTGACTCGGAAATTATTTTATGACATCTTCAAAAGAATGCAGTCTGTATGAATGTGATAAGTATATGTGCACTGCTGTTTGACCAAACCTATATTACAATTTATAGTACATAGTTGTATACTGTATAGTATATAATGTTATTGTTGCTGGTATATAATATTCTTATTACTAATAAAACACACAAAACTCACATCTGTAATGCAATTTTTTTTTTTTTAATAAGTTAATTTAAAGAATTTATCATCATTTTCTCAAAGGGTTAGCACTGGAAGTAATCCTGAAACTGTTTTAAAATAATTGAAGAGATGAAATGAGAGGAAAGGTGAGAGCTTTTTAAAAAGAGCATGAGAGAAAAAAAAACACAACCTCTGATTTCATACTTGCCATTGAATAGCAAAGAGCTCAACAGTTTAAAAGCACTATAGACAGGACTTACCTTCACATCAACTGATTTTAACTGCCAAGTCCATAACCGCTTTTAGAAACATCATAGCTCATGGGCTGAATTACATATTGGTGAGATATATTTCTCTCTTTATTTGTACTGAGATTTTAAGGAGACACAGCTTTTAAAACAGAGAGATGAATGCTGACCAGTGCATAACACTGGACATCTCTTGTAGATCTTGAAAAATGGTTCACTGTTGACACAGTAATATCAGGGGGACTGCTTAACAGAGTAAAACAAACTTATCACCCTTTTCTGCAGTTCACTGAGAAATTGCTGTGCTAGCCTCTTCTGTTTAACTAAAGTTACTCATTCCAAACTGTTCAACCACAGCTAATCAGAGACAGGTTAATGATATACTTTTATGAATCAGAAAAAAATATCTAGCATCATTTCCAGACTTATCTTTTATTATTATTCTTGAGCTGTTCAGAGATCAAGTACACTCCGCTTGAAGTAAATAGGACAGGATTGGGCACTTATTTTCAGACAAATCACGTGCCTGAAAGACCAAGTTTCCGAATTTGTCTTTTGGCAGGTTCAAAGCTATGATCAATATTCTTTGACATTTTTTTATGGTACATAATCATGAAGTGTTAGTTGCTCTAATGACTACAATTTTAAGCTATTACATTTGAAAGGGTCAGTGGTTGAAAAGTTGGTATTTGTAGAAGCCCAGTGTGCTCATTTCTGATAACTATTTCTGAAACATTGAGTGTACCTTCTATCATAACAGCCTTTTATAAATGCATTTTATTGCCAAATAACTTTTAACTATTTTCTCTGTGGGCATATTTTCCTATCTGAGCAGAATTTGGTTTTCACTTTGGCTGAAAAATTGTTATCTTGCTGAGAGAAGTAAAACTTTCTTCTAAAATTTCCAGGATGTTTGCTGGACTGTGTTTCACAGCACATATACATTCTACAATCCCTGCTTCAGGGAATAATATTGATATACCTTTGAATACTTCAGTGACACTATGTTACACAGAGTCAATAATAAACTTAATTCCTGATATCCAACCTTCACCTTTTATAAGTGTTTGACAATATTGTATATGCTTCATTAAAAAAATACCTCTTTGCTGCCATAATGCTATACTTTAAATCTTTAGACTGCTGAATATTCTTGTTCACAGATAGTCTTTTGAATCCGATAAAGTTATTTAAATTACTGATTACCTGATAAATACAAAGCATATAGAATATGACCAGTTTAAAGATAAATTATTTAATCTTGTTGTATGAGACATTTGAACCATCCTTATCGCAATAGTATTCTATAATTTCATTATATCATTTAGACAGCAATAGATCAGAGTTTTTATCTTGCAGTGTGTTCCTATAAAAGGCTGCACAAAAGCACATATCTTCTAGAGAAGTTACTTAAAAAAAAAAAAAATGAAGAGAAATTTTATGGATTTCTAGCAAATAACCTTCTACCAGTTTGGAAGTCAGAAGGAATTGTATATCTCTGTGATGGGTAATAGATTATTTGCCCCACTCCCAGACTTCAATTTTTGGTGTGGGGAGTGTGTGTCTGTGATTACTAGAGTAGATGGCTTTATAGTAAAGAAAATATATGTGTTGAGAAAAGCAATAAACAAATGTACCTGTATTGAGAAAGATAGGTCTGCTATTAGAACTGCTGAGTCTAATTTCCAAGGAGGGAGACTCCACAACCTCTCTGGGTAACCTCTTCCAGTGCTTGGTCATGCTCAAAGTAGAAAGTGTTTCCTGATGCTCAGATGGAATCTCCTGAAGAACTTGTTTCCACCCTCTTTGCACCATCCCTTCAGGTATCCATAGGCACTAATAAGATACCCTCCCTTCCACCCCTATTTTCCCCCCACCCCAAGCCTCTCTTCTCCAGGCTAAATAGTCCCAGTTCTCAGCTCTTCCTCACAGGAGAGATGCTCCTGCCCCTTCATCAGCTTAAAGGCACTTCATTGGACTCTCTCCAATATATACATGTCTGTCTTGTACTGAGGAGCCTGGAATTGCATGCAGCACTCCAGATGTGGCCTCACCCCAAGGTCATTTTCTGCCTAGCTGCTTTCCAGCTGGGTGGTTCTCAACATGTACTGGTGCATGGGGCTGTTCCTTCCCATATGCAGGACTTTGCACTTGTCCTTGTGGAATTTCATGAAGTTCCTGCCAGCCCATTTCTTCAGCCTGTTGATGTCCCTCTGGATGTCAGCATAATCCTCTGGTGTATCAGCCACCCCTCCCAGTTTTGCATCATCAGCAAACTTGAGGGTACACTCTACCCTAGTTTGTTAGGACATACGTAGAAAAGGAACAGCAGAGTGGGGGAGGAGAGGTCTGAATCTAAACTACATTTTTTTATTCTAGTGATAAAGAGACTCAGCAAGTGAAAAATAGCACAGAAAAGAGAAAAATCTAACTATCAGCAGAAAAGCAGCTGAACTGTTGGTGGTAAAGCATCACTTAATCAAATAAGTTATTTCAAAAAATTAAGCAGACCAGAACAAAAGCTTAAAAGCTAACACTGACAAAGTACCAATCAACGTTATCGGCAAACATTAAATTGCTTTCCAAAACAAAATCCACTTAGAAGTTCACTACATACGAAAGGGCTACTTCACCATAACATATCAAGGCAGATGTATCCATCAACAAAAATGCTGAACCCCAGGACAGTGATTTCAAGAGTAAGACATCTTATTTTGATAAAACTCCTGATATCAGTTTTCATGCTAAAACATTGTATTCAAAGTCAAATCATTCAGCACTAACCTATTAATCTGTAAAATATTTTTAATATTACAAATGCAGTCTTAAGGAAGAGAACTTTCCTCAATTTTTGTGATTTACAGAAGCAGAAAATAGCTACTGCTTTACTATAAAACTTTCAATTTTCTGTTTATTTTATAATTAGTTTGAATGTTTCCTTGGGAAGATTTTTCACTATTAGTTACTCAGAATAACAGGAAAAGAAACAGAAGTGAGTAGTTTAACCCCCAGCCTGAAGCATACTCAACTATGCTTAATAAGTATTTAACTAACTTTATATCAACTTGTAAAACTTCAATTATTTTAATGTTAATTATATCTACTTATTATATTTTTCATGCTTTTGATTTTCTTTTAGCAGGTACATCACTGAAACTGGAAAAAGACTCCAGCTACATTTTCCTCACATATTTTAAATGAGAAAATTCAGGATAATTAATTATCTGGGTGAGAGGAAAAAAAAAATGAATTTGTTTCTGACTGCTGTCTCAGCAAGGCGGAAAATACCAGTGTGTCAGTTCTCTGATGACACAGCATAGCTAACAGGGTGCCCCATCAAGCAATGACTAGTTGATCAGTGACAGAATAAAACGTAGCAAGAAATAAAAAAGATTATGTACAAGGATCATATAAATCCTCATTTCTTGTTTTATCAGAGTGGCTTATTTTGCAGTTAGTAAGCTTGATTCCTATTTTAGGATTTTATTTTTTTTTTAATTTTTTTTTCTTTCAAGTAATCTAAACACTCTAATTATGTTTCTCACAGTATTACATCAGCTATGAATGAAACAGCTGCAATGACAGGTTCAGATCTTCGGTGGGGGTGTCTTTGGTTTTTGTCAGGTTTTTTTTAAATCTTTTCTGAGAGTCTGAGTAACAAAGACTACCTTGAATTTCCCGATTAAGATGTAATTTTTCTATCTAGATTCTGTATTTTACTTTTATACTGAATAGAAGCTTATATCAAATAAGGGGAGCCATTTTGATCTGCTTCAAACCAGAACTAGTAGTGAAATTATGGCTTCATTTAGGTCAGCTGACTTTTGTGTAAGTAAAACGTTCAAAAATTCATACGAAATGAATATCGCATGAAATTGTCAATACAATTTGTCTTGTGAAAAAGAAGGCAGTGTTCATCTAACATAACTTGATTTAACTTTAGAATATTTCTATCATGATTCTTCATAAAATCCAGGAAATTCAGAGTAAATGGCTAAGACAAAATCAGAGCTGATTAAAAAAATCCCAACCAAACACAACCCTTCCCCTCTCCCGCCAACAACCCTTCAAAGCATCAACCTTCAAAATATCATTGCTAGCAATTCCCCATGAAACTGAAATGGTATTTCAAGCACAATTTTAAAGTAGGTGCTGTCACCAAAAATGTAGAGGATTTGTACAATTTTAAAATTTTGTCATGTCCTAAGGTGAAAGTCAAAAGATTAAAGGTATTAAGAAGAGGTAAATTTCAAATAAGCAGAGTAAATTGTAAAATTAATTTGAAATCAAGGAGAAGAAACTCAGTATAAAATAGATTTTTGAGGCATATCATAAAGTTCTGAATTAACGTTACATAATCTATAGTAGGGATTGCTATTCAGAGTGGTTTGTAGACCCCAAAACTACCTAGTCAGATAAACTAAAGAAAAGATGAGAAAAGCTGACCTTGTAACAGAAAAATATGCTACTGGCATTTAACCTAACTCATAAACTAGAGTGAGGTAGTTTGAAGACATGCAGAAGGGAATGCAAAGCAAAGGTCAGCCGCCTGTGGCAAACGTAATAAAGACTGAAGGGATGGAAGAAATAAATTCCACATAACACTTAAAAGCTTATAAAGAGTGACTGATGGGTGTAGCAGAGGAAAAAAAAAAAAAACATGAGAGAAAGACATTTCTGACCTAATAACACCAAGAAACAACACGCACATCTGAGAAACAACACAAGAACCTAGACCTGATCAAATCTTATTTAACCATAGTTTTGCTTATTTGCAGTATCAGAAAAGTAAATCTGGTATATTCTAAAAGGCAATACCCCTTATATGACTGGCTAATCTATTTGTTTGTGCTTATAGGTGTCAGAGTGCATGAGAATAAATACTTGCCCTCACTGCACACATTCCCTTCTTTTACTGGGAGTCAGCTGGTGGATGGAAACTGGAGGCATTCTTTTTATCAGCCAGCCTAACTGGGAAGTGGCAGCAGCCTTCAGCTGTCACAGAACATCAAAGGTGTGAATCAGGCATATGTTCATGCACACATACAATGGAGATTATGGAGATTATGTAGCTAAGCAGAAAAAGATCTGGAGATTTAATCTGATTTCAAGCTTAATAGCAGTGATTTGGATGATAAAAAAGCAACTCTAGCAGAGCCTTAGTTAAGCGAGGGGAACTTAGTCTTAAATTGTGTACTGCCTCATCAGAATTTTAGTTAAGTATTTCTGAGAACAATTAAGCACAACTAGGAAAACCATATTACTTGCCACCCACACCCCTTTTTTAAAAAGTAACAGAAAACAGTTGGGGACAATTAAATAACATGTCCTTCTAAGACTACAGAAAACCAATGGACTTCCATTTACTTTCCTCAGCTCTTTGCTGACATTATCATTACAATAAAGGCAAATTATCTGAATAGTGTCCAGGGAAAGAAGTAACTGGGCAATCTAAACTCCACTTAGAAGCAAACTCAATCCATGTTTCCTATGTATCTAGAGGCTTTCCTATTAACGATACTAAACAAAGCAGTTAGCCAGGTCTAGTGATCACAAATCCTACATGCAACCATAGATTTTTAGCACTGCTTCTGAGATATAAAAGCATTTTATGTTAGACTATCACTACATTGTTTTCTCAATACATCCTTTTTACATGGAGAAAAAAAAAAAGAAAACCTAATCTGCAATTTGCTGGTCCAGAACCAGGAAGAAGAATCTCCCCCAAAGCTGAGACCTTCTTATGACAAGATGCAGCCAAATACTTCACCAAACAGAAGACCCTAATTGCTATCTAATCTCCAGCTCAGGTCCCATAGATAAGCACAGAACATATTCCAACTTCTCTACAAGCTCTTGATTTTGGCGTTTGGGGTACTACATATATGAACTCATATTATCTTGGCCTGAATGGAATATAAGAGGGTTCCCAATGTTCTCCTTTTCTGAATTACTGCTTTAACTGCCAAACTGTTATGTAAAAATAGAAAAACATTTATCATTGATTTTAGCCTGTCACAGCTCACTTTATCAGGAGGAACACTGGCAACAGTTCTGATGGTTCTCAAGTTCACTAAGGCAATACCTTCTTAACTTATAAATTCATGAATAGGCAGTCCTAGGAACCTCATCTAGAAATCTAAAAAATTTAGTACTACAAGAAGATGTGGTAGTAGTCTCACAGTTCATAAGTTACAATATATAAGACAATGAACAATTTATTCACATTTTCTATCCGAAGAGTCAGTTTAATTTGCAAAAAGGAAGACATGAAAGTAGTTGCTTAGAGCAGCAGGAAAACTAAGCTAATAACTGGGATGAGTACTACTGGAGGAGTAGTTCAGGTATGTGGTACAGCAGTTTGTGTGACTGCTGGCAACACCAGTAATAACTAACCTAAAAATCCCAATAGGAACAACGAAATCCATTCTTCCAGATACAATTTGCATTCCTCTCTCCTGACTTAAGTGTACTCCACCTTCTTCTGCTTTAAAGTAGCATACTGAACCTAACACCTCATACTCAAGACAGAAAAATTCAGTTTTGCCTGATTGGTTGCAAAGCCCTGAGTCAGCTCTGCTAAATCGATTAAACAAGTTAAATAGCATACTAGATGTCTACTTACAGATGGAAGAAAATGTCTTCTAAAAGAAAGGACATTTTATTTTATTTTTTCTTGCTAAGATCATAACCACAGACACGCCTACCTCTAGGACAGAGAAGAGAATTAATTGTATCTGTTCCTAATTCAATGTATGAAATAAAAGACAGAGTAAGATTATTAGGTACTTCCTGACAATTGCTTTCTATTATACCACATCCAGCCTAGCTGTGATGAACTTAAGGAGTCACAGGTGCAGCAATCACCAGTCATCAGGAGGAGAGGCCATATGAGTGTTCTACTGTTCTAATGCCCTCCAGCAGAAGTCTCAGATTTGTTTTAGGTAAGGAAGTTAAAAGCAGTAGGAATAAAAATAAGTATTAAAAGAAAGGTCTGTGAAATTTGTAGGTATAGCTCAAATATGTAGATGCTTAAGGATGTAGCTAGTGTTTAGGGTTTCCCCATCTTGCAGGTAACAACTGTTTCTGTCTGTATTTTTTTTTTTTTTTTGGTCGCTTGTTTTCTGCATGGATGGGAAGGTGATATAGCTCAGAAGATGTGATACTACAGCAGGATTTTGATAAATTATGTTTTTTCTTTCTAGGGTTGTTTGTTTGTTTATTCAACAGGTATTTTATAGGGATGTTTTCCGTAGATGAAGGTGATAATGTACTCCTATTAAAAAAAACACCCTGTATTTTAATCTGCTTCCATGTCTACTTTTCTCTCTTACGGGAACTTACCAAATGTAGTGAACAAATGAATGACTGATTTAAAATGAGGCCTCCAACACAAGAAGGACATGTAGCTGCTGGAGCAAGCCTAGAGGATGGCCATAAAGACATTTGGAGGGCTGGATCACCTCCTCTATGAAGACAGGATGAGAGAACTGGGTTTATTCAGTCTGGAGAAGAGAAGGCTCTAAGGAGACTTTATTGTGGCCTTTCAGTACCTTAAGAGGTCCTACAAGAAATCTGGAGGGGGACTTTTCACAAGGCCATGTAGAGATAGGACAAGGAGGAATAACTTTAAACTGGGAGAAGGTAGATTTAGATTAGATATGAGAGTGGTGAGGCACTAGAACAGGTTGCCCAGAGAAGCTGTGGATGCCCCATCCTTGGAAATATTAAAGGTCAGGTTGTACAGGGCTCTGGGCTGCCTAATCTAGTTGAAGATGTCCATACTTATTGCATGGGAGGTTGTACTACGTGACCTTTGAAGGTTCATTCCAACCCAAAACATTCTATGATTCTATCTATCTTAGGGGGGAAAAAAAAATACCCTTCACATAAGAAAGTGCTGTCATAGGAACAGTCTAGTAGTTGGAGGCAAATATACCTTCATACAAACACTAGGGATCTTCAGCTTCTACTGATACAAAGTCTGTGGAGATTATGCAAAGAGCATAATCAAACTCTGAAGTGCTACATGTGACCATCTGGGGTTAACTTTCTTTTATATATGTAAATTATATATGGATAGATAGATTTATATATAAATATATGGACATTATATCTTTCTATATAATTATTGTAATTACAATATTTAATTATATTTAATGAATAATATTTTTTAATTTATAATATTTAATTATGTGTAATTATTATACTTATACATTTTTTATATATGGAAAAGTATGGAAACAATATGTAGTTTTTTATGTAACATATTTATATAAACTATATATATGTGTGTGTATATATATATACACATACTATGTCTCTTCACAACCATGTTTCAACCATAAATAATATGCAGGTTTTTTTCTCAGTGTAAATTTTAATTTTCTCCCCTTTTTTATTATTGAATATGTAAAAAGAAGAGTGATGTCATATGCTTCACTGCCTTAGAGCGAGAACATTTTTTTCTCTCTTTGTTCAAGCAACTATTAATAATTTAGCTGTTTTGCAGCTCATTCTTGCCATTATGTGACACATTCACTCTAACCATTCATGCCAGTAGGCTCAGCTCTAGAAACAGCTGGGTTTTGTTTGGTATATTTTATCTCCTGCAAAGTTTCTAAAATCTTTCACTATTATTTCAAGTGTGTGAACAGTGGTTTGTAAATAAATATTGATATTTTTTTAATGCATGTCTGGTTTTTTTTACATGATGTAATTTTTTGATATCTTTTCGATAGTTGCTTTATATATTGAGATAGAGCATGATGGTGGTGATGTTCAGTACCTTAGTGACAGTTCTATTAAGAAAGAGTAAAATTTTAAAAAAATTACAAAAAGAAGTGTGCTTAAGCCTGTTTTGTGTATTTAAGCTTCAACAACATAGATGGTCAAAGAATATGAATAAAAATTATTTCAGTGCAATTTTTTGAAGCAAAGCCAGTGTGGGGGGAAATCACATGGCCCTTTGGAAAAACAAAACTAGGAAAAAGATGAAAATGGATCTGCCTTCTCAAGTTTAAATGTCTATTTTTGGATTTAATTGATAAATTAACAGGGAAGGCTGGTTATAATTTTGATGTCACCATTAGGTCAGTATGTGCCTTAATGTGCATAGGCAAAAATATATCAGCTCTTGAAGTTTCTAGAACCTGCTGGTTACTGTGACAAAGAATGGCTTATTAGCACTAGTCAGCATTAATGATACAAACACAGGTATTTTTCAAGGTTGTTTCCTACTAAATGTTAATCTAACACTTTTTTTTTTTATTTTTTAATTAAAAATTAATGACAAAACCATGCTGTTATTCAAAATTCTCATTAATAATCACCAGAAAACAGATCGTAGCATCAGGAGAAAGATACAGAAACTAAAGTTTTAATCTAAAAACTGAAATGGAAGAAAAAAGGTCTAGTAAGAATACATATCAAGTCCTCTGGCAATCATGCAGTGTTTTGGAAAAAGCAGAAACAAACAGAAGTTCAAACAGGAATTTTATTCCCTTAAGAAGTAAGGAGAACTACTAAAATACAAAAACTGTAGTTATTCTTCTGAATTTTGAAGTCAGAGATAAAGGTTAATGTGCAATAGTTATATGAGGAAGATGAAGTAAAACACCATATTGCAATCAGAAAAAAGAAATGGAATACTGAACTCATTTCAATTACCTCAGTTTTAAAGAGACCCTGTAACAGCAGAAACTTTAATAGAAGATTAAAGAACAGAAATAAATGGAAGGAAAAAGAATGGAGGAAAAGAAAGCAACTTCACAAAAGCAACCTCATTTGCATCATATGAGAAACTTCTTCTTATTAATAAAGCTTTGCTTACCTCCTTGGAAAAATAGTTGGATTACTTGTAGATTCTCAGTTTTCAGAAACAGAACTGTGACAATTATACAGAAAACCTATTATTCCAAAAAACCATGGTAATAATGCGCAATGGTTATGCGTTTCAATACTTCGGACTTTTTTGAAATGTATCTGAAGTCATGCAGAACAATAGCATTAAAGTGTTTAAAAGATACTCAAAAAGCTTATGAACTCTAGTTTAAGTCCTAATAATTGCAATTCACCACTTTTGCATTAAGACTTTAACTTATTACTATGTTATTCAATAAGAAGGTAAAACTAAGCTATTTATCCCTGGACTTTAAAAATAGCAGCATTTTAAATTTTCATAAACAGGCAAAAATCAAATGTATTATGATTAAGAGAAACAACTATACTTGCTGTAGACCTGGGATAATGAGTGTGTGTATGTATATGTTTGTGTGCTGTACGTAGGTGCCATATATTTGTGGCAAACTATGGGTATTAGTCTGCAGCTAGGAACTACAGAAAAATAGGAGACATTTGAATTTTATTTTCTTTTTTTTATTTTTTCCTTTTTTTTTTTTTTTTTTTGTGGAGGAAAGTGAAGACCCAGATTTTTAATCTCCAAGATCCAGAACAAGTTGAAGAAGACTTACTGGTTTAGACAACATCAACTGATGCAAATCTTTCAATTTTGTAACCAAAATCCCTAGAGAAAGCATCAGTGGCCCCCCTAACAATATTAAACTCTTGCAGTGCAGTTAAATTTTTCTAATTAGCTCAGGTAGATAGTCTAACTATGCATTTTTTTTATAGGGTATTTCCAAGGATATGAAATGTTTGGTTGTATCTTCCCATACTGGTACTTCAAACTCATCCTTACTATGATAAGATATGACAGTGTGATTGCTCACACTCATCCTTACTATGATTAAGATATGACAGTGTGATTGCTAGTATTTTGCAAGCT
Source organism: Coracopsis vasa (assembly GCA_026283785.1). Taxonomy (NCBI): domain Eukaryota; kingdom Metazoa; phylum Chordata; class Aves; order Psittaciformes; family Psittacidae; genus Coracopsis; species Coracopsis vasa. Next base: position 26,519 of record JANHGB010069046.1, read on the forward strand.
GGTTTTAGAGTGGAAATTCTATTAATCTTACTAAATATTTTACACATTATAATAATACATAGAGTAGTACTGTTCTATATTAGTCAAGGAAAAATTACAAGAAACTTCTTATGCAATAAGTTATAAGCAAGGACAAATTTAAAACAGTTGTCCTTGACTGCCATATATTCACTGGGCAAAAATAAGCTTTAGTGATTAATGATAAGGGAAATGATGACTTTATTAAAAACTTAGCCAAGCTTAATTTTCAATATATATATAGTACACGTGATCATTATTACTGATTTTTTTAATGCTTCAGTTGTACCATGCAACACACATCATTTGTTTATCTCATTAAAATTTTCTCTACAAAAAGAAAATATTAGGTCATTCACTTAAGATTACAAATTCTTTAAGATAGATTAGAAGATTGAGATTGAAAATACAATGTTTTATTTGATGAGAACTACTGCTAATCTATAAAATACATTTTAGTGCTTAACTGTTTAAAAGTTCTTGTCAGTGTCACCTTGTTTATGATAGTTCTAGAATCTGTGAAATGATGGACACTGATGAGTCAAGAGCTGTAGCTTACTGAAAAATGATTTAATTCTTTTCCCTCAAATAGTCCCACTCACATTTTGTTTTCTATTGTTGTAAGGACATAAGTTAATATTAGATAGACTTTCTGTGAAGTCCTGATTTTACAAATACTCTTGCATAGGTGTAATTTACTGTTGTGATAAGTCACATCATTTCAAATAACTCGCCAATGTAATTTGCTATGTATCATTAGTACTCTGACATCTTCCTTAGAAAGTAATTTCTGTTCTCATGTGATTACAGTCTGCCACCCTTAGCACTTTCACTTTCTGATGTGCCCTAGACTTCATATTTCCATCCACAGTTTGTCCAATTCATTGCAGTATTAAAGGCATTCATCTACATAGATAGGAATGCCTCAGGATGTATATTCAGGCTTTGGTTGTACCTGAACATATAAATACTTTATGCTCCTATGCAGCATGTCAGATGTCAGTGAAATTTATCAAGTCCAGCTGTTACTGTAAGATATGACTTAGACTCATCCAGTACAATTGCGAACATCTATTCATGACACCTCATTTAAGAGAATAAGCATCCTACGCTTCTTCAGATGGCTGTATGTTTTAGGTAATCTGCATCTACCTTGATTCACATTTGTTTTTAAAAATAGTACAAACAGTGAAGGGCAATCTTAAATGTGTGCTTAAAGTCAGCAGGATGAATCCATGTAAAAGTCTGCTTTGCAGCGTGGATTCTCCAGGTAGATAAAACACGTAAAAAAGACAGGTGAAGTTTACCTATAACTGGTTTTACAGAGTCCATACCAGTAATAAAAGCTAAAGCAAGCACCTTACTGTATTTCTGAATTGTCCAATTGTAAACAACCTGGACACAGTGGAGTAATACATTCTTAGATTTTTAGAGAAAATGCCTTTTCTGATTTGTATAAACACTGTGAAAATCTATAAGACTGTTAGAGATAATTTGTCATTAGCATGCATTTCAACAGTAACCCTTTTACTTCTGAAAAAAGAAAAGAAAAATTCTGATTGCAGTTCAGAATAACCTATGTTCCGTTCCATGTCAGTGTCAAGGATGCTGATGAATCTTGATTACAAACAAAATATCCAAAAAAAAAGAAAATATCAAGAACGTTTTAGATGATCTTATAGGTCTTTTCCAACCTAGCTGATTCTGTTCAGATTTCTTGTTTTGAAGGTGAATTTATCACAGTAAATCTTGCGTGGGACACTACTATTTTTTACATACAAATAGCATTTTTTTCTATTCTAGAAGTCTGAACGCACAGAGAAATAGACTTTACTCCCCATGTCCAACAGAACAAAATAGCGCATAGGAACTTTGACTTTTTTTCAGAGCTCTCTTACATCTATTTTCATCATTTTCAGTCCTCTAAAGATCAATTTTCAGCCAATCTTCTCCTTATGCTATGTTTTACTCTTGATCTGTCAAACAGACATTTGAAAACACTCAAAAAAAAAAAAAAAAAAAAAAAAGGCGTGAAAAAGTTTGCCAGACAGAGAGCTTTGTCTAGATACTGGGATTTGACTGAACTGGAAGGAGTCAGAGCAGGAAAATTGCTTTACCTCAACATTAAACATTAACCACCTATACAGAAAATAATCCTGTGAAGTCTGAATTATGTATTGTGTTCCAAAGTATTGAAACAGCAAGCCTTATGGAAATAAAGTCTTCACAGTACTCTGCAAGCTCCTTGCCAAAGCTATTCCTGTTCAATTTTCAAACCTAGAAACAGATAAAATGCTCTTGATATCACACTAGTTATGCAGCTACCAATGAAAAGGATAATGTACAGTAGTTGTTCCTACTTATCATGACAACATAGAATACTAGCAGTGCTGTAAACAGTATATCTCATTAGTTTTGCATTAAAAAGAATACATTTTAGAGCTCTACATGAATAAGTAGGCCTGAAATCCTTTGGGAAAAGCATGTTAGACAAAATCATGATTAAATATTTTCGGATAAACTTTTTAGCTTGCAAACGAAGCATGGAATTTTATTTCTAAATGTGTGTTTAACTTAAAGAACTGAGTGTAATTTATTTCTGTAGAAAGGGAAGAAGGAAACGAAAGGGAAGGTCTCAGGTATGATTACCTTATTCTTTTTTTATTAGTAGTGTAAGAAAGAAGAGTTCTGGTGAGACAATCTAGAAAGGGGAAGAAGTGAACCAACCAGTGCAGATATGCAGATACTCTATTCTGAGAGGTTTAAGAAAGATGTTATTATATTGTGACATATTCTAAAGTTTCATCTTTTCTTCAGTCCTTGAAATGTGTTTGCCCTGTGTTAACAGAGGAAAATGAAAAGGAAATGGAATAAAGGGCATTCATGATGTTGCATCACTGTCAAGTAATATCTTGCAGAATGGTGAATAACTCCTGACATGTATATTAATCCTATGACACATATATAGATATTTCACTGTTTTCCTTCTCTTCAGGTCTTTGCAATATGCTGAGGATTCACTGTGATCATCAGATGGAAAGGGTATATTAAGATTGTTATAATAACTGGCCAAGACATGCAAACATATAAATCAAACAGCTTGCTTTATCTGTTTTGGTAAGAGAGCCCACTCTTGACTTGGATATCTGGCACATGGTGAGTGCGTCTACAGAATGAAATTCTCCTTTTGCATCTAGAGTGTTACCTATGTTAGCAACATGTTAGATATGTTATTGTCTCTCTACAGAGGCATTGGTTTGTGACCACAATGAATGTCATTATGTAGTGCAAACTTCAATTGGCATAAATTCTGAAATAAAGGAAGCATTGCTGAAAAGAATGTTTAGAGTAAACACATAATGGACTAAAATGGAAAGGACAAGCTGAAATTATGATGTGTCTATTTCCCAATTCAAATGAAAAAATGGAAATGGCTATTAAATATCTGAAACCAGCATGCACATCACATACAGTTGTATATAATTTTTGAAACTGGTCCTCATAACTAATAACTTTTAAGTGATTATAATCACAATATAACTGTTATAAAACATAAAATCAGCAGCATGTATGTTGTTTTACTGGCCTACAATCTCCATATGTCTTATTACTAACTACAAGGGACCTTCATCCACATCAGAACTGTATCTTGCTCTGTCTTAAAGTGGAATTTGGTATTTTCAATACTGGTTTTAACTCTCTAGTCTATGTTCCTAATAACCCAAGAGTTGTTTGTTGTTTTTTTTTTATATAGGTGTTATCCTTCGTTGATTGAAACTGGTACATCTCTGAAAAGACTGACAAATACTGAATAGAACTAATATTTTATTTTCAGTGGAGGGTCATATAGTCTGAGCTTTTTTCCTCTTGACTGCTTTGGAAGTGGATTGTGTTCATAGCTACAGCTTGTGCTTATTTGTGTGCACATCACTTTCTGCAGGAAGCACACTTTCAATCTTCAGACCCAGTGTTTATCCATTAACAGAGACATTTCGAATGCTTTCAGACTTAGTGAATATTATATGTCAAGAAAGATTTCACAGTGTCTGGTCTTCCATAGAAGTATTCTATAATTGTAAATACGCATTCAAAAAGAGTCTGCAGTTCGCCACTTGGATCAGAATGAAGACGTGAACCTTGGAAGCACAAAAAAGTGTATCAGATTTTGACAACATTCCCAGATTCACTAGTATTAATTCAACATTATGAAAGCAACATTTTTGATTGAACAAAGATAGCACCACGACTCCTGGCTTTTTGTTCCTATTGATAGAATATGGGGGGTTTTTACATTAGAATTGGCATTAAAAATAATATAATTATGTTCTTTTAAATACTAAAGTAGAGATCTTTGGTCAGGCACTAGAAATAAAGAAATCAGTTAAAATCCTGCCCATTAAAACCAGTGGTTTGAAGTGAAGTAATAAATTCAGCTGACAGAGAAGATATACAATCTCTTTCACATTATTGTTCCAATAGGCTGCAATTTTTTCTTCTGAAAGCCTTGTCTCAAATAGCTGGAATCCTACAATCTTTCAGTTGTTAGCCTTTTTGCTAGAACTGCCAATATCTGTGATAATTATGATGGTGGGGTTTTGTAGCAAAAATGTATGTCTTCCAGCTACTGATTCATGATAACAAATCCATTATACATTCTCCTTTTTCAAACATAATGCACTTTGATAAATACTTTGATACTAAATGTTGGTGTGCCACAGCAATGCCAGCATTTTTCTGCTAATGGGCAGAGTACTGATATATTTGCTCATTCAAGATGTGAAAGAGTTGAAAAGCACGCTTCAGCCAGTGTCATGATTTAGACATCACTTGTTTGGGATAATAGAAGATCATGGCTAGGTGGCTGGAAGAACCTTCATTCAGATGAGGATGAATCGCCCTGATTTCGTGAAGTTCTGTTTAGGCTATTGTTACTAGTACAACTATAAAGAATAGAGTGATACCTAGAGCAAGAAAGTGGAACAGAGCCAATCACAGCAAAGAATCAAAAGTAAGTCAAATCATGTAAAGGAATAATTTAGAAAATCTAACATCCATAGCTTTCTTCTGAAAAAGTCAATTAACGCATCAGTAAACAAAATTATGACTGTCACATGTCAATCAACAGCATGGTACAAATGATAAATCAAAAAGCTTTATCCATGCAGCTCAGATAACAAAAAGAACCAAAGAATGACTTGTCAGGGAAAACTGTGCTAAGGCTTTCAAAAATGGGGGGGTTTTTGGAAGAGAGGTTTTGGTTGGTATTTTTGGAAGAACAATGCGGCTTAGAATTTAACATATAAATGTGTAGAGACTACCTCATGAAGACACAATTATAGATTGTTTGGAGTGAATGATTTTAAGTTCTGCCATTGTTAAACACCTTCAATAAATTGATCAGCAAAGCTTTGTCTTATGTGATGTAAACAGTGTTTGTGTCAGGCACAGCATCTCCATAAAAAATGATCTTCAGTGTTCTAATTTTTGCTCTCAGATCTTTCCTAAGGGGATAAATAATGCAAAAGGTAGAACATTTTAACTATTAGGTCACACTAATTTACAGTAGAAGATTTACCTGGTAAATGCTCCCATACTAATTATGGTTGTTTGCAAATAATTCCCCTAAATCTTATAATTCATTTAAGTTCTTGTTATGCAAGTCAGTATCAGCTACATCATTAAAAAGCAGCAGTTTGTGACAAATTTTTAGACCTTGACAAAAAGCAGTATGAAAAAAAGAAGAAATGTAACCCATACTAATAACATTTCTGTAGTTAGATACTGACAAGTTGCTGAGAAATTATTGTATGTGCACTCAATCTATCTGCTTACAAATACTTTTGTTTTGTATACTGAACTATATATGAGCTATATAAAACACGTAACTGAACAGTCACAAGACTGTAGCATATGTCCCTAGGAGTGCGAGACAGTCATAGCCTTGAAGTTACCAGAACAAGGTAATAACAGAGAACACAGAAATACACTGGCTGTTACAGCTGTGTAAAAAGCCTAATGAAGTTACATTAACTGACAGCATAGTAGAGCTGTCTTTAAAATGTGTGCAACACTAGCACAAAAACAACCAGCTGCACAGTAGCCACTCATTCAGAGTCAGGTGTACAGTACTGATTGCTCTGATATCGTACAATACTCTGCCAAATATCAAAATATTATCTTATTGTCATTGAAGAGAATTGTTTCTTTGTATCTGATTTAAGGTTTCGTTGGTTGTGTTTTGTTAGTCTGGTTATCTGCCTCTGAGAAACGGTTGTTAATTCTGAATGCAGCTGTCATGGCACCACTGTACTTTCCATCACTAAAATGCCCCCTTACTCCCTTTAGTGTGAGATGAATATTGTGTGCCCTCTGGAGGAGAGAGATGTGATAACCCTAGTATGTCAACTATTACAGTCTTCAGATGGATCAACTCAATCTCAGAACTGCACCTCAAGGTCCTGAGCTTTGAATGGCTTATATATTTTCTTGAGTTCTAATGGTTTATTGAAATCTTTGAAACATCTGGAAGTAACAAACATAGGAATAAGAGTTCTATTTTCAGGCATCCAAACCTATGGCCTTTTTCCATGGGAGAACAATCCTTATTCAGAAATTCCTCAGCTGCAATCTTTGTAAGCCTTCTCTGCTCCCAAGTGGAAGAGATAGAAAAGATATCACTCATGAAGAAAAGATTGTTGACCCTTATTGTGTCGTTTCCAGATAGGGTGTTTTTGTAGTAAAGGAATAGATGTAGAAATTGGAATCAAAATACTGTATTTCAAAATACTGTATTCCAAAATTGGTGTTCTGTGTTTAGATTATGTCAAGTTCTACCAAGCCAAAAAGATGAATCTGAGGTTTTGCTTCTTAATGTGGTTTTCATGCAATGATTTCCTGGAGGACAATATGTAAGAAGCTTTCTAATCTCATCAGAAACATGCTAACATAAACCGGTTAAGAAATGGAAGCTCTTACTTGAGCAGGAAGCATCTGTATAGGAAAGGTATGTTTTACAAAGGTTTTGTATAACTGCACATATAAATTATGCCAGTGGCGGCTGTTGCTGTAACTCTGGAAGACTAGGTGTGGTGGGTTGAAGTTGTCTGGATGCCAGGTGCCCACCAAGCTGCTATATCACTTCCTCTCCTTGTCTGGACAAGGAGGAGAAAATAACAAAATGCTAGTGGGTTGAGGTAAGGACAGGGAGAGATCATTCATCAGTTACTGCCATGAGCAAAACACACTCGGGGGAATTAGTTTAATTTATTAACAGTTGAAACAGAGTAGGTTAAAGAGAAATAAAACTGAATCTTAAAACACCTTCCCCCCACCTCACCCTTCTTCCCAGGCCCAACTTCACTCCCAATTTCATTCCTTCCTCCCCTCAAGTCACACAGGGGGACAGGGAATGGAGGTTGCAGTCAGTTCATCACGTCTCTGCCACTCTACCTCCTCACATTCTTCCTCTGCTCCAGCATGGAGTCCGTCACATGGAAAACAGTCCTTCCTGTGGGCTGCAGTTTTCACAAACCTGCTTCAGCATGGGCTTCCCACAGGGAAGGAGGTCACAGACTCCTTTGGGCACCCATCTTCTCCACAGGCTGCAGGTAGGTATCTGCTCCACTATGGACCTGCATGGGTTGCAAGGGGACAGCCTGTCTAACCATGGTCTGCACCATAGTCTGCGGGGGAATCTGCTCCAACACCTGGAGCACCTCCTCCCTCAACTTCTTCTCTGACCTTGATGTTTGCAAAGTTGTTTTCTCTCATATTATCCTTACTTCTCTCTTCTGGCTGCTGCCATGCAGCATTTTTCTCCACCCTTCTTAACTACGTTATCCCAGAGGGTCTACCACCACTGCTGATGGGCTTGGCCTTGGCCAGTGGTGGGTCTGTCTTGGAGCCGTCTGGCATTGGCTTTATTGGACAGGCGGGAAGCTTATGACAGCTTCTCACAGAAGCCACCCTTGTAGCCCAGTAGCTACCAAAACGATGCCATGCAAACTCAATACCGAAGGAAATTAGTAAGAAAGAGCAACTTATCTTGACAGTATAGTTTCTTCAAGCTTTCTGACAGGTCTAGAAAGATGCTACCTGAAATAAAAAAATATGCTTGACCCGTAAATTGGTTAGTAAAATAAAAAAATTAATAAGAAAACAGAAAACATATCCAGCAATGTAATTTTCTTAACACAAAATCTTTCTCTTCTTTTTTATCCCCCTGATATGCAAAATCAGACACCAAGGGAAAAACTTTGAAGAAATACTGCACATTTCTGTGTTAAATAGGGTTTTCTGAGAGGTGTAAATGATTAAAAGATATTAGTCTTGTCGTAACATTTTTTACTTTAGTGAGTTTCAGTAAACTGAAAGGTAATAATATTGCCAAGAGTCTGTACAACCTACCATTACTATAAAAAAAATTATATTCAAAATTTTAGCTTGCAAACTATGTAATCATGTAACTGAATCAGTTTAGTAATGATTGTAATGGTTCAGAAGAGAAATGGAAATCAAAACTACAAACTGAAAAGAAGGGTTTTGCTTGATATGTTAAAAAATCACCACCATGAAACACTTAAATAGGAATTTACTCCACGAACTGTTTTGAATCCTGAAGACTTGCTACAGTCTAGTGGTTAAGCAATACGCATGTTCAAAAGGTAGAGACCTTTTCTCCCTTCAGATCAGAAGAAATTTATGTGTATAAGTGCTGTCAGCAGTAATGCGAATTATAGAAGTCACTGCTGGCAGAATTATATGCTTTAATAGACGTCATATTATCATCTTTTTTAAATCATAAAGAAACCTTTATAAAATAATTTGTCTCTAAAAAGTTGGTACCAGTCTAGTAAAAAATGAATTTCTGTAAGCAGTTTTGTTACAGGTTTTGTTTTTTGGGGGGTTTCTTGTTGTTTTGTTGTGGTTTTTTGGTCTGATAGCCTTTGTCATTTTCACTATTTCTGTTTATACATTTGGAAGGGAAACGTGGAAAGCACATTTTTGAACTTGTACTTTACTTTCAGCATTGTTTTTCACTGTCATAAATTAAAATTAGGAATGTTTGATATATATTTATTTTAACTCAGATTATATCACAATTTTATATTTTTAAATAAATAATATCTTCCACCCCAACTCAGAAACTATTGTCTTAAGACATATGTCTTATCCTACAAATAATAGAGACAGAAACATGTAGACTTTATAAGCTTGAACACATTGTGAGCTTATTTATGTGCTGCCTAAAAGGCAGATGGATGTCATTCATAGCTTGGCAAATGGGATTAAAAAAGAGAACAGTAATGAACAGAAAACAATATGGATAGAAGTAAAAAAAAGTAATGAGTACAGGAAAGATTTTTTTATTGTCTTAGACAAGACCTGTCACCTGTCTTGGATTATCACTGAACTGTAAGCTTTATTCTGACAGTGTTAAGGTTGTCATCAGTTCAAAAAGCCTGATCATGACACTTAACAAACAAGAGACTTCTTTTTTTACTATTTGCAGTCACCAGTTGTATCACTTAAAGTGTCAGCTGAGCCAGAGCTCATGTCTGTTCAGTTATCGTTCAGCTAAATCTTATGCTGTTTTTTGTTTCATTCTACTTTTCCACATCTTTCTGTAATTCCCTTATATTCTTTCTTTATGTTTTTTTTACCCTTATTTGATACAAGCTACAAAATAGCAATTATAGTATGTCAGTGATGACAGATTCCTGTTAGCAGATGATCAATACAGATATGACTTTGTATGAAAAGAGATCATCCTGTCAGTGTTGATTGCTTTCCATTACTTTTTCCTATTCTATCTTGAGATGTCACAGGAGGATAAGCATGGAAATAAATTGATATTTTTGAACATGGCAATAAAAGAATGAGGAAGATACAAATGCAAGGAGGTATTTTTAATCCTTTCTTCCAGATGGCAGGGAGGGGGTGGGGTCTGTCTGGTGGATACATCTTTTGGTCCTCAGCAAAGCTGTTCTGTAGAGATCTATTTTCTAGGGAAAAATAATAAACAGAGGAAACCTACCTCCAAAACTAGAAGTAAGTCTTCCCTCAAAAAAAATTGTGTTAGAGAGTATGAGATGTGAAACTAATCTGAAAAGTGTTCTCAGTATTTACACAAAGCAAAGATGCCTGTTATGCTGGCTGCCTTTCAGTCTTTGTTAGACCATCTAATATATTGACAACTTCAGCACATAACTCAAGATGGTGTTTTATTTCCCTTGAGCTGACTGCATACATAGGAGTATGCAGAATGTAAAGAATAGGTAGATACCTGGAATGTAAAGAATAGTTGGTTTGGGAGGAAAACTAATTAAAGGTTAACATAAGAAATAATTAGAGGTAGTAAATAAAGTAATATATTAAATACATAAATACACAAAGTCTAATGAACTGGACAAGTCATAGAGACAATAACAAGGACCACAAGTCTCAGGCCACTCACTGATGAGCCACTGAAGGAATTCCTTTGTAACTGATAAAAAGAGGACACAACAGATTAACATCTGTTAAGATGTTGGTTCATCATCATGGATCTCATGAGCAGGAACAAACTTCTTATGAGATATTTGAGAGATCTTGTGGGATTGTGTCAAACACGTAATGGATGTCTTCTGGGGTGATTAGCATGTGGGAAAACTACTATGGTATGTTTACGGGAAGTACAGAAAGGTGGGAAAATGAGGGATCAAAGTAGATTGGGGAATAAAAGTAGGAAGTGAAGAAGAAGGGATATAAGAGGCTGGTCATGTATAAACAAGCTGATGGTCAGGACACCAGTCTGGCCAGCCCTCATCCCATTTACCACATCCTATTGTATTTTATTAAATTCTCTTCTTGCCTATTTCTTCTGTAACCTTACTCTGCATTACAGAGGTAGAGGACAGGAAGAGGGAGAAATATAATTCATTAGCAAACTCAAATTGGATTAGCCAGTGAGGAGAAGACCAGAATCTGGAAAGCACCAACGCTGAAGCAGAAGACTAGATAACGGAGCCTAGGATCTGGTCATGGATTCAGATCTGGTCAAGTATTTAAGAGACTCATGGGTGTGCATGAAGTCATGAATCACAAGCGTGAGGATAAGTTCATGTTCACTAGTGAATTCCAATCAGGTCTGCTGGAGAGGAGGAACATGATTGGTCCCATTTATATCTTCATCTTCAGAATAATGCATAAAGCCTTGCTCCCATCTGGACCTATTGGTGGGAAGAGCAACTCCAGATTCAGCTTGCCTTTACAATTTAGCATGGAATGGAGCAATTTTGACCTACCTAATGGAAAAGAGTGCACCCTTAGCAAGCTTGTAGATGATAAAAGATAGGAAGAAACTGATGATAAAGCAGAGTGTGGTTCTATCATGATTGTCTGGGGAGATGGTCTTACAGGCATGTCAGCAAGTTCAATAAAGGGAAATGTGAAATCTTGCACCTGGGGAGGAATAACCCTTCACACCAGTATAGCCTGCAAGGCAGCAGGCTGGAAAGTGGTTTTCAGAAAGAGCTAAATCACTTTAAGCCAGCAATATGCCCTTACATTACAAAGGGTATTCTCAACAGGTTGACAGATGTGATCCTTCCTCTCTACTCAGCACTGGTGAGGCCACATCTGGAGTGATGGGTCCAGCTATGGGCTCCCCTTTACAGAGATTCATACACACTGGAGAGAGTGCTGTCATGGTTAAGGGACTGGAACATCCTATATAGAATGAGCTGAGTCTGTTCAGATTGAGGAAGAGAGGGCTCGGGTGTATAATAATACTTCATCAGTGGCAAGTTTTTATCAGTGGTGGTCAGTGGAAAAGTAAAAGGTAATGGGCACTAACTGAAAAATGTTTAAACACATGCAGTGGGTTGACTTTGGCCAGCTACCAAACACCCACCCAGCCACTCTCTCATTCCTCATCCTCAAAAGGACAGGAGGAGTAAATAAGATAAAAACCTCAACCCAAACCAAAACAAAAAACTTGTAGGTAGCAATGAAGACAGGGAGATCACTTAACAATTACCACCACAGGTAAACCGGACTTGCTTTAGGGAAAACTAGTTTCCTTTTTTTGACAGAAAAATAGATTTGGATAGAGACAAACAGACAAAATAATACCTTCCTACTACCTTTCTCTCAGGTTCAACTTTAATCCTTCATGTTCAGTTCTTCTACCCAGCATGGAGAACCTGCTCTAGCATGAGCTCAATACCTTCAAGATACCTTCAAGAAACATCCACCTGCTCTGTTGTGGGGTCTTCCACTGTCTGAAGTGTGGAAATTTGCTTTAGTGTGGTCATCTCTATCAGCTGCAGAGGAATCTCTGCTTCAGTGCCTAGAGCACCTCCTCCCTCTCTTTCTTTCACTGACGTTGGTGTTCACAGGGTTGTTTCTTACACTTTTTATCCTCTAATTCTCACTGCTTCTCCGTCATTTTTCCTTTTCTTGAATGCAGTTCCCGAAGCTGCCACCCCCTTGTTAGGGGGGCTCAGCTATGCCCTGTTGTGGGTCAGTTGGAGCCTACTAGAACTGACTGTGTCTGGCACGGAGCAGCCCTGTCCTCTCTTCACAGAGACCGCCCTGCAGACCCCTTAAGGATCAAAACCTTGGCACTCAGAATTATCACTTGTCCACACTTCCAAATTATATTAAAACAATTAAAGTTTAGTCAGTGAACAAAGTGTAATCCTACAAACAAAATACAAAAAATAAAACAAGGGAAAGGAGGAATCTTTAGAATATGGGTTTCCAATGACAATTTTTGTATCTTTGGTTAAAACAGGGAAAACTGATGAAAAACAAAAAAGGGTCTTTTTAAAACTTCCGAAGTCCTGAATTTCATCTACTTTTTTTCTCTGGTGGAAGCTTTGAGAGATTTAGCTCATGAGAAACCTAGTTCAAAGCTTTGAAGATCTGTGATACACTTGTAATCCTGTGAATCTTGATAGTGGTTGACTCGGGAGACACTGGGCCAGGCTCCCCAGAGAAGTTGTGAAAGCCCCATTACTGGAAGTATTCAAGGTCAGGCTGGATAGGGCTTTGAGCAACCTGATCTATTGCAGTATTTCCCTGCCCATGCCAGGGGTGTTAGATTGGATGATCTTTAAAATTTCCTTTCAACTGGAATAATTTCATGGTTCTATGAATCTATCACTCTACAATTCTACGATTCTATGGTCCTATGGTTCTATCATTATATTCCCTGTTAACTACAATTTTTTTGAGTAATATGTAAAAATATTTCATATTGACTTAGTCAAATTTCCTTGACCAGATTTTTCACTTAGTATTAAGTCTGGATTCAGTTCATGATTTGAGTCCAATCAAAAAATGTTCATATATTTTTATTCTGGATGATTTTGAATCACTGAATTCTTTATCTAGATATGGATTATCTGCTAATTTTTAAGACATCTTTATGAATATTCACAAAGCCTCTGATAAGTCACTGGGTTTTGGCTGAGCAAGGAACAAAGAAACTTTTTTCATAATTCATGGAATACAAGTAGTATCACTTATTTTATTTCAATATATTGAATAAAATCAGAAAATGTGTAGCTTGCAGTGCTTTGTTTCTAAACCAGAGACAGAAAAGCAAATTGAATTCTGCACAGACTGAAATATGCTGATTATATAGATTGACAAGGATAAGATGAACACTAAGTTTTTCAAAGTATCTCAGAACACTACAGGACAAATATCTTTAGTCCTCTTTTTTGACTGCAGCACAGTAACTACCCAATTTAAGTAAAAGAAGTCAACAATGACTTGCTCATTTCATTTCTATTTTATATCTGATCTGTTTCTGCAGATGTGTAAAAGGAGAAGCAATTTGGCCTTGAAAAGAAAACAAGTATCTAAGTGCTGCAAGGCAAAGATAAACACCAAAATGACAACTCTTCATTATTGCTCAATGTCATTTATGCCTTAGCAACAGCATCACATCAAAATCTGAGAAATTACTGTCCAGATTTAGTTCAGTATTTGGAAATAAATTACTTGTACATCTCTTGTGAATTAAGTTACCCCTATGTATATGTATAAGTCAAAAAGAAATGAAGGAAATTATGCCTGTAATACTCATATTATTCTTTCATAATAACAAGTTTCATCAATGATAATTTAAATGTAGTACAGCTGATGTTTCAGAGATCGCCTAATAACAATTAGATTTATTAACTACACAAAAACTGAACTGCAGTTTAAAGAAAGAGAAACGTTATATATATATATGATAATATCTAGAAACTATCTTTTTCTCCCCTGTAGCTATTCTTCCTTTTTATGTTTTGTTTCTTGGTGAAAAACTTGCAAATGAGACACAGTCATGTTACTTACTGTAATCTACAATATTTCTAGGATTCAGTTTGATACATGTACAATTTAGATTTACAATTTTTTTTTAAATGTCAAGGCCAGAAACTGAGAAAGGCTAGTATCGTTTAGAGAGAGAGGAAGGGTCTGTAAGCTTTCATTTTCTCTTTGGAACAGAGATTCTAGGTTTTTAAATCAAGATATCTTCTAAATTGTCTGCCCTCTTTAAGAGGTTAGCTTTTTGACTTCCCTCCTCTCCCCCCCATGCCCCACAGTTTATAACATATATTTACAATAAGAAGCTTAAAAATCTGCTGGGTTTTCGTGACCTCAACATTTATAAAAGAAGCACTTCTAAGTAAAGCATAAGGCAGAGGTGCTGTAAATATATTTCAGCTTTCTATCTTTTAAGGGGAAAATGTTTTTTTTTCAGAACACATTAACATGAATATTTTTGTGATTTTTTTATTCAAATTTATTAATTTAATAATATGTGAGAATAATACACAGAACACACTAATGACTCCATCCAGAAGGAAAAATTGTTTCTTCAGAAAACTCGCACTGACCTGATTAGGTCTTTTTTGTCTGGATTATTATAAAAACACTAAAGGTAAAACACACAAGGTGGGCTCTTCATTATTCTTTCAATGATTCTATTATCCATGGGAAAAAGAGTTATTTGTAAAAAAAGTATAGTTAATTTTTATAATGCAAGTTGTGATAAACTTTAGTTATATAAGTAACACTTGTTTATAATTCTTTCTGTAATTAATTAAGTCCAGGTGACTATTCCAGCACTTATGGGTTTCTGTCATCTTAAGGCAAGTCTAGACTGCAACATGTCCCTGTGCACTTATGCAGATTTGGCAGAAATCATCCCCTATCAGGCTTTAATTTCTGGTATTGTTTTCCTTGTCAGATAAAGTGCAGTGAGTGCATATGAGATTTTCCAACAGTCTGTAAGAATTTCTGTTTTCCTTTGTAATAAACATCTGAAAGAAATATTTAAATGTAAGTTGTAAATCTACTGCAAATTAGAGTTTGCAAAGATAGGACCATTTGATGAAGAGTTAGACAATGAACAGACACGTCTTCTCAAAGAACAAGACACATTTTGCCATACGCTGACATAGCTCAAGGATGCAAACTTTCAAGATACTTATCTTACAAGAACACATCTGTAACAAATAAAGATGTTTTGATTATGAAAGTGAAATACTGAAGTGCATTATTGATGGTGATATGAAGTAACAACAACTGATAAAAATAGTAAGACACTTCATGCTTTTCAAAATTAAATCCACTCTCATAATTACAATCTTTCAAGAGCTGTCCACAGGGAAGTATTCAAAGAGATAGAAAATTTTAATTAACTTAAATAATTCTTTGTCAATGTGTATAGCTTCCTTTCTTTGAACATCTCCCTACTATACTTATTTAGCTGCAAAATAGTCCTGGTTAATAATAGTAATTGTTTTTCTTGTTTCCACGCCCCAAGAGATACCTTTGAAAAATTATTTCAAAAGGTCCCCTCCAACCCAAACCATTCCACGATTCTGTGATTCCATCCATATTGGATCTGGCTAGTGGAATTAAATTTTCACATAGCAGCCCTTATGGTTCTGTGCTTTGTATTGGTAGCTAGAATGATGTTGGCAACACACCAATGGTCTGGCTATTACTGAGCAGTGCCTGTACAGTGTATCTCCAACTCACCTCCTCCCCACTCCTCACCAAGGCAAGTAGTCTGGGAGTGGGCAAGATGTTGGGAGAGAGCATACCTGGGACAGTTGACCCAAACTGACCAATGATTCCATATCACAGGATCATAGAATCATTTAGGTTAGAAAAGACCCTTAAGATCATTGATACCGACCATAAACCTGACACTGTCAAGTCTACCAATATCATATGACATCATGCTCAGTAATAAAATATAAGAGAAAAGAGGAGGAGTGGGGACAGTCATTATTAAGGTGTTTGTCTTCTGAAGCAACTGCTACATGTAAAGGCCCTACTTCCCAGGAAGTGTCTGGACATTGCCTGCTAATAGGAAATAGAGACTTTTTTGTGAACTAAAATGAAAAAAGGAAATTAACAGACATCAGAGGTGGAATTTAAAAGGTTTGTACATCATCTCTAAGAATTTTAATTTTGATGACTGTTTGATCATTTAATGCACCTCAGGGTGTTAACTGGCTGATGGAATTGGACTACCGCTGTCATTCATTTATGAAAAATCACTATTCAGGAGTTGTCACCAACAGCTTAGAAAATTAATCATGCTGAATCTATTCTAAATGAGGAACTCAAGAACCTAAAGTCCATTCAACCTCACCTCAGTCCTTGGAAAGGGCATGAAGCATGTCCTCTCAGAGTCCTCTCAAATGCATGATGGTCATATTTACCAAGGCTGATCCTTCTTGACCAAACTGAATGCCTTCTACTGTTAAATGATGGTCTATGCAGAGAAAGAGACAGCAGAAGGCCAATCTCAACTTCAAGAAGGCTTTTGAGACTATTCCCTGCATCAGTCTTGTGGAAGCTGGGGAAGTATGGGGTGGACAAACAGCTACAGGAACTGAAATTTGGCTCAACTTTGGAATCTTCATAGAACTATGAGTTACAACATATAGAAGACAGGTATTTCAGGATAGGCAGCTGGTTCATCAGAGAAGTAAGACAACTATCTGCACTTAGCTGATGTTTGCCTATTGATTCTGCTTAATAGTTACAACTCCCTATGTGTTAACTGAAAAATATCTGCCTCATGCATCACAATTGAAATAAAGGTAGAAAAAAAATCTCTTTCATCATGTTTTAATTCTCACTGGGAAAAAAAATCACAAATTGTAAGATTATAATAAAAAGGTTGCTGAAAGAAACAGCAATAGATCCTCTATCTCTCCATCTCAATGGAGCATTAGTTATTATGAATCACTGTGATGATGGGAAGGTAACAACTTGCTAACTACCATCATGTCACTTTATTACTCTCTTGTAACAACTGTCAGAAGATAAAGTCTTCAACTTAGGTGCTCTCAGCTTTCTTGTTTTAAGAGACAGCATTACTCATGCCTCCGCATTAATAGCCAACAGGATGCCATTTTTGTTGCCTCCAACAGCTCTTCTGATAGCACCGTGTCACTTTATATCCTAGGTTCCAAGCATGTTTTAATTATTCATTACTTCAGCAGAGAGAATTCTCCTGCTGTCTGTATCTACAGGCAAGCACAAACACCAGTGTTGGCATCTTTTGCTACTGCACCTCTTCCCTTCTAAAAGAGACGATGAATTTTCCGCTTTTTGAATCAATTGATGCTCTTCTTCAGCTTTATCTTCCACTGAAAAACCAGTTCCTCAATTTTCTTGGTCTGCAACAGACAGGCTGCATTTTTGCTTGTTGTAGATGCTTATGGCAGAGAAATTATTATTCATTTCAAATCTCAGAAGTTTTATTTGATGAAACTTCTGTAACTAAAGAAAAACATGTTAACTGAATATGGAAGACATCTTTTTGATTAAAAAAAAAACCCAACATTTTTCACATTTTTTATAATTTATAACATCCTTTCAAATTTCCCCATGGAAGACAGCCATCATTTTTCAAGATCCATTTCTACTTAGTTGAATATTCTAACTTGGCCTCTAAACCCCCACCATTTTCATTTTATGGATATTGAGCATTGTTGATATGATTGCATATCTCTGCGAGAGTCAGTTTTAAATAAGACACACAAACCTGATACTACTTGAAATTACAATAGTACCTGAAATCATGCACTCCTATGACTTTAGTATGCTATAAGTCATAGTGAGAAGTGAGGAACCCCTAAAATCTGCTGACCAGCTTCAGTATAGCTTCTCCATTTGCATAATAATCATCTAAGCCTTGTTCCATTTTGAGCAATTCCTCTTTCTTTAATGCAGTTGATCAAAATTATATGCAGTATTGTAATGCTTTCTGTAGTGTCATTTATATTTTCTTATACCTATTGAAAATGCTGACTGCCGCACCACAAACTACATAGATCTTTTTATCACCACATTAAATTGATGATTTATAGGTATTCCACAAAAGACCAACAAAACATAATTTTCTGAAGGAAGATGTAAATAAACCACCATGCATCACTGTGTCCTACTAGATACAAGCTAGCTCTAAACAATAACAAAAAAATATATCTATATTTGGTGGGACATACTTCCTGAGCTAATAATCCTTGCAGTGAGGAGAAACACACTATTCCATGCTTCAGTCTGAGCTGAGAAACCAAAGTTATGACTGGGTCGTACTAGGAATTACTAGGAGTCTGTACTTGGATGTATTGAACTATGTGCAAAGTTTCCTCATGCCCATATGCAAAAGATCATACATTATGATAATGTATAATCTTGCCTTTCAGAATTTTCAAATATCAACTTGTCCTCCTCAATAAACAGGAAAAAACTCGTATTCTTAATCCGTTCCCACATGATCTTAATCTTTTTACTACTGTCTTAGATCCCATTTCTATAACTTAAGTTACTACAAAGTCAGGTAATTCTTTCTCCACAATATTTTTACTGTCCTTTGTTTTTTTAAAATACTTTAATATTGTGTCATCAGAAAAAATTGTTAATATATCCCTTGGGTTTTTTTTCAGGTCCATTAACAGAAGCATTAATAGAAATTGTAAAAATTATTTGAAATCTATCTTGCTCAAGTAGTTTTGGTTTTTATGAATGTCCTTCCACCACAATATATATCTAGGGAGATTCTTTGGTGTGGATATACATGTAGTATTTTAAAAAAAAACAAACAAACAAAGCCCCAAACCAAAACAAACAAGGTAACACAAAAAGAAATCCCATGTCTTCTGGAGCAGTACAATACCTTATATTCTTTATTTACAATAAAAGGGTCTGTTTAGAGTTTGCAACACCAGAAGGTTTGTTTCTGAGAGCCTAGAAAAGCTGGTTCCTTGTTACAGAGACTGTTCTATTATATCCTTTCATGAATAAGAATCACCAGACACTGAAAGTCACAGGACAGATCAGAAACCATGGCAGGGGAATTTGATGCTCATAGACACAGGGCAGTAACTATAAATTCTTCTGAAGTTGTACTACACTTACATTTAGCAAAGTATCAGTGGACCAAATTTATCTTTGGGCTATTGACTAATCATCAGGCCCTGGTGAAAGATAGTCATAGAAATAAGGCTGAAAGGGACCTTAAGGATCACCTGGTCCAACCTTTTTTTTTCATCTTGTATTTTTTCATCTTGTCAGTATTACTGACTCACATGTCGCTGCTATTGATGCCACTGTTGCTTCTCCTGTCAGATGCACACAGAATTATGAAATTGTACTAAATATATGCAATAGTCTCATCTTTTCCTGGGAGTTTTCTTCTAATTATAAATCCATGTATAGAATGCAAAGAAATAATGAGAATAGCAAATAGATTAAAATCCTACTGTCCCTTGGCTATTTAGTCAAGGGGGATTAAACAAGAGAATTTTCTATATTCATGGTTGTTGGGCTTTTTTGCTTCTTATCAGCTTGTAAGTCAGCTTTCACTGAACAACAGTTATGCTAAGCAAAAATTAATAACACAAGCATAATGAACTAAATCCCAGGAGATCTATGATTTGTGTCTGTGCACAGGACATGGTACAAGCTAATGTGAATAAAATGTGAAATAGTATTATAAAAACATTACGGTTCCACTTTCTTCTGTTTTACACTACAATAACTTTATTTTTCTCTTTAGTAGGTGTCTCCAATGCAGAAGTGACAAAGAGATATCCTGTGCTGTAAGCACTGCTGGGCTTCTCTTGTTCCTCCTAAAAATATAGTACTTTGCCTCTTTGCTCTACTTCCTACTCTTGTACAAAACACAGAACCTGCAGAGTAACATCCACCTAGTCCATGGAAAAACACTATATAGATAGATAGCATTTTTTTGCAACCTCTCTTTTAAATGTGATGAATATATTAGTCTGTGACAAATAGAAATGAGCAGAACTGGCATTATTTTTATTCCCAGGAGACTAAGTTACATACTGATTAAGGGGTTTTTTATAATTTAAACAGAATTTAGTTCATAATTGAAGTTTCTTAGTTTTTGCTGAATATTTTAAAAATACATCAGATTACCGCAAAAAAAAAAAAAAAAAAAAAACCAAAAACCAAAGCCAAAATACCCGCAAAACATAGCAAAATTTCCAAGCAAAATCTACAACACACTGTTTCTCATAATCTAGAACAGAGATTTATTTTTAACTACTAAGCAAAAGTAATTACTTTAACCAAGTCAGGCCTCTAAAAATCAGGGGTATGATGTTTCAGTGTTCCAGCTAATTACTCAGTAAAAAAATATATGGAGAGCCATTCAGTGGTAGTGGGTTGTGTGTGTATTTAAAAGAGTAAAGAAAAAAATTTGAAATCAACTGATTGAATCATTTGAAATCAGATGATTGCTTGAGCTGCAAAGATCTGTAGTGATATTGATCTTCAAGGTATTTTACACACTTCCTAATTAACTAGAAGGAATGAATTAGTCAAATATTAAGTAAAATTAAACTTATTATGAAGAATAACTCTTGATGAAACTCCTCTGAATTCTTGGAGAAGCAAACATTTGTTCCATTGTTTACTATTTAGTGAGGAAGCCGACATTCTGCCCCATGGGACATATCCTTAATGACATAGCAACAATTGTGGTTTACTTTCTACCTCAGGCTAAAAAGCAAGGTTAAGTGGGAGATGTATTTTCTATTTTTCTTTTTAGCTGTATTTTCATACCAGTAATGCATACAGGGAAAATCAGTGGGGAAAAAAAAGGTTTCAAGTAGCAAGAGACAGAGGTATCTAGGTAGGCATCAATATAGCAAAGGGGAGCTCTAGGAGCAACCATGTATCACACACAATATTAATGCTAGTAGTGTGACAGTGATACAAAATAAGCAAATCTCATTTGGGAATGTAATAACAAGCTCTTTTGTTTCAGCAGCTTTCTAGTTCTGGTAAACTAGATAGAGAATAAACTCATCTCCCAGTTAGCTGTGAAAGTGATTTATCTCACAGACTCCAGCTCAATTTAGATGGTGAGAGTGAGGAAAAATATTTTTGGAACTAAGTTGTCTGACCTTGAACTTCCTGCTTGATTTTTGTTGAAGTCAAATAAAAACCTAAGGAATAAATCCAAAATAGGATCTAACTATTTACCTACTGGGAGCAAACTACCTACTTTTCAGATGTCATGTCTGTCTAGAAATAAATTTCACAGTTAAATGCCAAATTGTCTATGGAGAAAACTTGAAGCTATAGCAACTATGAACAACTAGCATATGAAGTGCAATGTAATGAGCTGACTGCTAAAAAAAGAGCAGTGGTCATTTTGTATCCAAGTCTTTTATCAGTATTCCAAAAGCAGTGACTCACCAGATTGGTCTCTCTGTATTGTGCCCTCCTCTCCCACTTTAATAACTTATTGCCATTAATGAGATATAGCCATCTTCCAATGATTTCATTGTAGGTATTCAAAGATTTCCTGATGAACTAAATCATGCATTATACATAGGCAGTCTACTTTGGAATTATAGGTGATTGGACATATTTCTTGATAGACATGATTCATATACCAAGACTAGGATACCAGTGCAGAGAATACCATGGAATATTTTTAAACCCTTTTCTGGGAAGAAGGTAGTGCTCTCCAAAATAACAGAAAGATACAAAACTTACAGGGAAGACCTAAGGCAAAACAGCTTTGTCCTGTTCTCAGAATCTGACTTCTAAGTATGGATAGAACAGAGATTACATGTTTGTTCTCAGACTAAAGTCAAAAATGCAGTACTGTACCAGCTAGTAAGGAGAAAAATGACTGCTACAGCTGAACCCAGAACAACATTTTATGGGCGAGCACATCTGCTGATAAGGTATAGAATACATTTGAGACATTACTCCTGAAAACATATCTCTGTTAAATGTATAACTACAGTAATAAGGTTAAGTACCTCAAAGTTAGCAATTTAAGAAATCCATGCTGTTAAACTTCTTTTAGGTAGAAGTCTGCCTATCACTGTTTATGGTGGCAATTGCAGCGAGTTGTTCAGTGAAATGAAAGCAGGTCTGACAATGGTAACATTTTCCTGAGCTACAAGTCATATATTTCTTTCATTTTCTAGTTGAATTGAAAATGCACAGCCAAAGCAGCTAGTACTGCACAATTTGCTATTTGCACAGAATTCATATTTGATCATAAAGAATATACGCTGTGTTAAATTGCTGTCAGAAATGTTGGGCTTTGGCATTTCCTGGATCTTAACTGGACAGAATCAAAACAGAGCAGATTAAGCTGTAGATGTTGGTGGCATTTTAATTAATTTTATATCTGCTGTGTTCATATGACTATTGGAAAGAAAGATCAAATAACTTGGCTACCTCCAACCACTATGTGCTGCAGAAAAGTTACAATGAAAGTGCACACTGAAAACTTCTATATTTTTCCATTTGCAATATAACTGTAGGACAACATCTCACCAAATGAAAAGTGTAATATTGAAAGTACAAACCACCTAATTAAGCAACAGAATATATAGCATCAAAAGGTGAGTTTCAGCTCATCTTACTTCAGATATATGCAGTCTAGATAACTACAGGATTCTACCTTGTAGTTTAAATTTTTTTGATACTCTTTCTGTACTGTCCCTGAAAATAGATATTTTCAAGGACAAATTCATGTCAGTTCAGAATGAGATGAATCATGCTTTGAAGATTTTGCTAGGAACACTAACTTATTCTCACAAATGTGAACATCTGATGTTGGTTAGATGAATCACTGGCAATATTACTGAAGTTGTGATTTCTTTTCTGGGTGTATCAGGCAATCACAGATGATGATAAACCATCAAAGAAACATAAGGGAAATCACCAGACGGAAACATAATCTTAGGATTATATCAAATTATCTATTCCAGTAGGGCTAGAGAAATATTAATGCCAGTATACAAAGAAAGATGAGAGTTCATTTGAAATTCTGCACAGAGAAGAAACATGGAGTATGTGAAGAGAAGGACAGGAAAAGTGATCAGAGACATGGAGATTTAAATTGACTGATCTACCAGTATCTTTCAGGACAATCTGTTCCATGATCTTTCTGGACACAAGGCAAGGATGGTCAGTAGCTCCCAGAGTCCTCCTTTTTATAAATAGGTGTGGTGTTTTCCTTCTCCCAGTTGCTGGGGACTTTGCCTCACTGCCATGACTTTTCAAATATAATGGAGTCACTTAATGACAGTTATAACATCAACAAGGGGGTTGAGTCATATCATGAACAAATTTCAAAAAAACTGCCTTAAAAGAAAATTAAAAACAATGGGATATGGATTGTTGAGATCAAAATAAGATCTTGCCAGCTTGCTGCTGATCTAAAAGAAAGTTGAGAAAGGGAAGTGAGTTTGAACACAAAAATAACAAGTCCAGATGGAGATTAAGTACAATTAACTAATACATACACTTATCTCCTCGAAATTAAGGTGACCATTTGACCATTTGAGAGAAAATCTAAGATTATCCAAGAAAAAGCAATTTGGGAAAGAGAAGGGTAGTTATATGTCAAAAAAAAAAAAAAAAAGAAAAGAAGTCTGACAATTACCCTCCAACTTCAGTTTGCTTCTAAAAATAATCAAGGCTGTGTAAGAACAGCTAGATGACTTTCTTTGTACCTCTGAAAACTACGAGCAAAAGTAGCTCAGTTTGAAAATAATTGTAGCCAGTCTAGTCACAATACAAAATGTTATTTCCACATAAGAGTCAATTTTCCTTTAGAAGAGTAGGACTGATTCTGATTCTCCATTTGAAGAATTTGGGGTTAACTACTCCTGTATAAAGGAGAGAATAAACTCACCACTAGTCATTTAACAAAGACCAAACAAACTCCTCCTATGAATATTCCTGTTCCTGTAATTACTTTCCCTATTCTCCTAACAAATCTATTGCAATTTCCTGTAACAGAATTGCTGTCTTTAAATAGTCAAATTATCATTCTAATCTTCAGTGTATAATGAAAGTAGTTTATGCAAGTAGTTTAGCTTGGAAGCTGATTAATACATTTCCATATAAACCAGGAAACCTTTAAAATAAGTAGGTATTAAATTTACATTTTTGTAAGTACAAGCCTAGTAAAGCATGGATCCAGTGGCTCATTAAGAGTTTATATATCAATCTATATTTAATAATACCCAAACTCAACATCACAATAATCATGTGGTGGACACTGTAACTGTCAGGTAAGTGACAGCAAACATGTAGGAAACCAGACAGAGGAACCCCCATGAATGCAAAAGCTGAGCTTTGCAGAAAGAGACCTTCAATAAGATGACTTTCCAGCAATACTCCACAAGGATTCTGCAGGACTTCCATATTCATAATGCTCATTTCTCTTATCTGTCAGTGGATTTGGATTATACAGCACAACAGCTGTTACTGCAGTATTCAGTATAATACAATGATTTTTTACAAAGGAGATACAGGGCAAATTTTATTTATTTGTTTGTTTCATTTCAGCTGAATACACTGAAAAGTGTTTAAATTTTCATCATTTGTTTTTAGAGTCAGCTGTTTCAGTTTATACCATTAATTTACTACTTCTCTCTGTTGTTTCTGTCCGTCTAGGTTTGTGTTGGTCATTTTTTAGACACTAATCTCTAATTAGTAATTATAAAATAATATGATGCAAATAACATTTGGTGCTTTAAACCACCAAATACTCATTGCCACAATGAGTATATATATATATATATATATATATATATATAACACTTCTGCATCGTCAGAAGATAACACAATTGCTTGCTAATGCAACTTTTAGCTCCTGGTTTCTGTTGTTACTACCAGAAAAAGAAAATATAAAGGCTGGTACTACATGCCATGGGACAAAAGGGCACCATGTTGCAACGTCTGAATAGATAGCACACATTAACAGTGAGAAGTACATAGATTTACTTTAATAGAAATGTTTGAAGTTGCTCTGAGTCACTTATCAGAGCCCAGCAGCTTATTTCATTAGCATTTTCATATTTTCTTATGTTTTTAAAATGAGTCTGAGCAAACTGTAGAAAGTTTGTGTGTAATTTATTCTAGTGCCTTTTGTGGGATGTATTTTTAGAGGGGAAAAAAACAAAATTAATACTCTAGTGCACTGTGCTATAAGTTGGATCACATGAAAAGTATAATAAAAGTCTAATGACAATGTTTTCAGCTATATTGTGGGATGCATATTTGAAATTATAGTTTTCGAAACCCAGAAGACATTTCCAACAAAATGTGTTTTGGTGAACTTGGCACACAACTCCAATTTGAGGGCACTTCAAATCAGAAGAGTAGCAGTATAACAAAAAACTGAAGCTTGGTCAGAATAGTGGAGGCATGTTGGTCATTCATCACACAGCTAAAGTTCTCTTTTAAGCAATGGAAGTTTCAAGAATAGAACTTGCATTATGCAAATAAAGTGTCTGCAGAGCAGAAAATAACATAGAACAAACCAGCCTTTAAGCAAAAGCATCTTTGTATTTTATTGCTAATGAGAAATGTGATTTTATTCCATACAGTTAGTTACAGTTATGAATGAAATTATACTGAGTTGTGTCAGATTCACTTTTGACAGACTTTGCTTTTAGCCATTACTATTATCATCATTACCATTACTACGATTCAGTATCGTATGTAGTCTGTAAACATGGTGTCATTCCTTATGACAAATATGGCTTTTGCACATACATAAAAATAACTAATTTTCTGTACAAAAAGATCAAGTGAACAAAAAAAAAAGTAATTATTTGTATGAGGTTTTAAAATTTGTAAGTAAACCCACACCCACCTTGAAACAAACGCCAAAGTGTCAAAGAACTGAGGAGACAGAACAAGGCCTCGTTCAGTTACAGACATCCAAACTAATTGTTAATTGAGATAAGAAGAATCTCATCCAGTATGGCTTTCAGGAAAACAAATAAACGAACAAAAAAAAACCCAGACCAGGATGACAATTTGGTTTTTTTACATATGATGTATAGCTATTAAAATACTGTTTCACAACATGAAGCTTAGGCATTCAGTGCTGATGAAAGGTTAGAAAAATTCATACCATCCACCCCTAGATACTAATTTCTTTCTTGCCACTTGGCAAGTGTTGAATTCTGTAAAACATCACTTGGCCTCTATCTCTAAACATCTGGTAAGTATATAGGGGTGTCTTTTTTTTTTTTCATTTCACTTTCTGAATGAGTCTCCAGGCAATTTTTGCGTAGAGCAGCTGCCTTTTCATAATAAGAAGAAAGTTTGGGGTTTTTTTCTCCATTGAGCATTCATGCAGGTCTTTAAGATATATAGAATCATAGAGTCATAGAATAGTTAGGGTTGGAAAGGACCTTAAGATCATCAAGTTCCAACCCCCCTGCCATGGGCAGGGACAACTCACACTAAACCATG
>JANHGB010069051.1:0-44490 GCA_026283785.1 Coracopsis vasa
TTCCCTGTGAGGGTGCTGAGGCGCTGGCACAAGGTGCCCAGAGAAGCTGTGGCTGCCCCATCCCTGGCAGTGTTCAATGACAGGTTGGACACAGGGGCTTGGAGCAAGCTGCTCTAGTGGAAGGTGTCCCTGCCCATGTCAGGGGGCTGGAGATGGATGAACTTTAAGGTCCCTTCCAGTCCAAATCAGCCTGGGATTCTATGATTTCTCACCTTATTCACCCATCGTGGCCAATTCCCAGTGAAGGGTTTCTATTGCAAAGCAGGATTGGTTTAAAGAAAGTGGGTGCATCAGTAACACCGTTTGAGAAGCACTACATGAGCCATCCTCCCCTGAATCTGGTCTGATTTTTATAGCCACTTTGTGGCAAGTTTCTAGCACTGAAGTCTGCAAGTGGGAAAGAGGGATGCTGGAAGGGTGAACCAAAAAGCAGCCTCCTGCTGGGGGATAGGGATTTGGGATCAGATTTACACAATTCAGCTCTTCAAACTAACCTTCATAGCTGGTCTTTCACAGAAATGATGGGTGAAGGAAGAGGACGGGAGAGAGCACAAATTGGGTAACAAGACCACAGTTTTCCTCAGTAATGACTTTTAAAGTTGGAGGCTGCAAGGAGCAACCCTGACCCTGCACGTACAACTACAGGAACCATCGGAGGTGCCTGTTGGTTATTAAAGATTAAAGCTGCCCTTCTTGCAGGGGGCTGGAAATGCATCCTCTGTCATGGACAGTGGGGAGAGGGAGCCGGGGGCTCTGCCTGCATCCCTCATGGAATATGGCTCCTATTTAGTTTTAAGCTGCCCTGGATTATACAAAGGGAAGCATTAGCTGAGCGCTGGCTGTGCTCTCCCCAGCCGGAGCTGTAGCCCGGAGACACATTAACACACTTTACCCAGGGAAGAAAAACCCAGGCAAGGAGCAGGATGCTGAGCCCCTGCCTGTATCCTCCCTCCTGTCCCCTTCTCGATTGTGGCTTTAACCCTTTCCCCATCAAACCAGGCAAGGAGCAGATAATACAAGCAAAGCATCACCCAGCAGAGGCTGGAATTTCGGGGACCTGCAGTGATGGGGCAGGAGTGGGGGGAAATCCCGTGTTAACAGGGACCAGTCTTTGCAGCACGCCTTTGAGAGGGATGAGGGATGAAAGAGCTAAGGAGCAGAGCAGGGGTAGAAAAGCTTTCTTAAACTTACCAGGGAAGACACTGGCACAGAGGAAGAGGAGGAGGTTTCCTTTAGACACGAGAAATCCCATTGTGGAGCAGAGCTCAGGCTCTAGTACTCAGCGTCTCCCGTCAGGGCAACTTTTCCTCTCGGAGTCTCTGGATCCTCCAGCTTCATCCCCTAAACTCCTTCCTCTCCCTCCCTCTCACCTGCTTCTGGGAAGGGATAACAGCTGATTGCCGGTTTGATTTCTCTTTTCTGACCGATTTCCAGCTCTTCCTCCCGAAGGATGCTCTTCCCTGGGACAACGCTGCACATCCACTTGCGAGAGATGCGAAAGGGCTGCAGGAAGCTCCTGTAAAGAGACCTGAAATGCAGAGCCTCCCTGGGCTATGCTGCTTGCTCCTCTCCCCTTTCCTACAGGCTGGTTTGGCTGCTGGGTTTATTTGTTACTGCTGATGCTGTGCTCACCCTTCCCCCAGCCCTTTGGGCAGCCTTGGCTCAGATTTTCCTGCTGCTGGACCACTGATGCGAGCCCTTGGTGGAGCAGAGAGGGAGTATGTTTGTATAGTTAATGTAGTTAGACCTGCCCACCTCCTGCTTAGGAGGAGGAGGAGGAGGAGGGAATTTGTGCTCTTCAGCAAACAGGCTGCAGGGAGAAAAACTTTGGGCATGAGAAAGAAGAAGGGGGAGATGCAGATGCCAGCGGCAGCCAGAGGTGGTGGATATGGGGCCATCTGGGATCTTTGCAGCACCTGAAGCCCAAACAGTGCTTAATTAATGAAAGCTGTCTGATCTTGCCCAACTGCTCTTCAGAATCACTCCTCTACACTAACAGGGTCAGTAGAGATTATATCCTGGCCTGAGCACGTATCTTTGCTGCTGACAGTTATTGGGCTGATGAACCTGCCTGTGAGAACAGGGCTTTGCTGCGCTAGGTGCTGTACAAAGCACTGTCCATAGGCAATATGCAAATCAAAGGTGAGACTTGAGAGGTTGCTTGAATGTATCTCTATACTTAAATGTACCAAAAATACACCACAAATAACTCTGTTGAAATCATGAAGACCTTTTATGCAGGAAAAGGTAATTCCATGTGTTAGGAATTGGCACTCCAGCCCTTCATCCCTGATTCCTTGCATGGAGAAATGGAGTAGAGCCCTCTCTGTTTCATTTTGAAACTAGTTTTGATACTATCACTATTGCTTCTATATGGATAGCAAATGGGTTTCATTTGCAGGCAGGGGTAATGTTGCCAGCTGCAAAATTAATCAGTGTCTGTTCTAACAATGCTTAATAATTTCCCTACTCCAGAAGCATCTCAAATACCTTCCAGTACAATAGCTTACTGGCTGAAAATGGGGAGGATTAAAGCCACAAGAGAAACCAGGTCTGTAGTGAGATGATAAATAGCATCAGCGTAACATCAAATCCGTTTTATCTTGTCTTTTCTTATCTTTTCCTCAACAGTTGTCAGCTTTTCAAATGACAAACCCTACCATATATTCCAGTTGGTGCATGGACTCCTGTATGGTTTGCCTGCCTTAGTTTCAGTGTCCTGACCTTCACTGCAGCACCTAAGCACCTGTGACATGTTATGGAAGTCTGTAGTGCATCCAGTATTAATACACAGCAGATGTGAGATCAAATTAACTTAAAGCAGAAGCACAGGTTACATCCTGAGAGCTAAGATGTGCAGCACTGGGCACTGATCCTTCCCACAGCCAGCAATAGGGGAGCAGAAGGGCAATCACTCCTTCATCAGGGTAAACCCAGCATCACTCAGTCTCGTCACACACTGTAACCACACATTCCCAAATAAACACACATTCCCAAACATCCATGCAGCAACCAGGAAAACCTATTTCTTTAAACCCTTTTGCCCTATGAACTATGAAGCAGGGTGGACATCACAGCAGTTTGCACGTTCCTCTGTACCTCGCTGAGTCCAGCACTGCTTATTTCGGACCAAGCAGCATTAAATGGGAGAATCTGGGATTCAGTCTATTTGATTCCAGCAACAAGCACCAGGTACAGCAAATCTCACAAATTCCCAAAGGCTCATGGTGGGAAATGGGATTTCTGAAAGGCCATTTGTCAAGGAGGCTGATACTCTGCACAGGTCACTCGTTGGGCGACCAGACCCAAGGGATGCACGATGAGCTATTCCCTGCTGAAAACCTGGGCCATAAATAACACAGGCATCCTTGACTACAATCCCTCCTGCACAGAGCTGATTCAAATCCCATGGACAAAGCCTATCCATCTTCACCATACCTCGGTTTCTGTGCTGGTGAGCAGGGGAGCTGGCGAGCAAATGCTGCCTTTGGATTAACCCTATAAATAATCTTGATTAAAAAAGGATTTCCTTCTTTTGGAAATTAATCGTAAATCACCATTTCCTATCAGTGAAAGGTTTACCCCTCCCCTCCCTGGCCCTGCTTTTATATGATGGGGGAAAGGAGCATATTTTATAGAGGTTTCTGTGCCTTGAAGTGACCTTGTTAAATCTCACTGCCAGTTTCTTTCTGCATCATTGGGCCATAACAAGATTTCCATCAGCTCCTGTGTGTATTTGGAAGGCAACGTCTCCCACTGGTACATGTGCAAGAGACTCAGCCTGACTGGGACAAAAGATGCCATTTAAAGGTTTAAATGATTTTTTATTATGGGAAAGAGATGCAGCTCCAGCCTGAGCTTCCTCATTATTATTATTGTCTTCCTCTGTTTGAAAAAGACATGGATAATTTGGGTAATCCAGATGTTCACACAAACTGAATGCAAACATCCCAGCTATTGAGGATTGCAAAGTGAATGAAATACAACTAAGGCACTGTTTCCCTCAAGGGTTTCAATGAAATCACAGATTTACCCTCGGAATAAGAGCAAGCCAGTAACAAGCTGGAGTTCAAGTGTTATGGGTCATTTAGCAGAATTCCAGGCTTTTGCAAGGATCTGGTAACTCTTGAATCCACTCTTTTGCATCCTGCAAATAAGAGATTTGCAGGATGCAAATCCCCCATTTCATCCCCTTTGCAAATCATTTTTACCCTGTAAAAGGCACTGACAGAAGGGGTTTGAGGGTCCCTGAGAGTTGGGTGCCTGCATACAAGCTGTGCCTGAGTCCCCTCTCCTGCCATCATTGCTCAATATGGAATGAATTCAGCCGCTCAGGGAGGCAGCAGCACACTGCACTAACAGGGAATCCCAGACTGCAGGCTTTCTTTGACTTTGCCCTCTCTGGCCATGATCTTGCCTTGGATGTCAGTGCCAGCTCTCCAGGGCATGCCCTTGGCTCTGCTTACTTTGTACAATGTCATCTGCACGTTTGAATCAACAGAAATGGGACATAATAATGATAGCATCTCCTTCTCCGTACCCTGTATGGGCTTGACACAGGGGGCAAAGGCAGTTAATGGAATGCTGAAGAAAAACCATCTTTGCATCCAAAGGTGATCTGATTTTTCTCCTTGTCTCTGCTCCTGGGATACAGATTCCTCTGTCCTATCCCTAATTGCTTTGTCATCAACAGAGATTTCAGGCGGAGCGAAAGCAGCAGGAAGAAAACCCCCAGAACAGGCAGAGATTTCCTTTCCATGGAATGTGCCCTGAGATGAGCAGAGCAGAGGGATGTGCAAGGCTGCTTCTCAGAAGAGCAGGCTCGATGTGCCCCTGGGAAGATCTGCAAGGTTCTGCTGGCCTCACAAGAGGGGCTCAGGTTTAGTTATACTTATTTCAGCTTGTCTGTGAAGTGCCAGAAGGCTTGGAAAGGCATTTTTAACTGAATCAAACATTTTTACCATGTAAGAGACTTTGGGCCATGCAGGAAGCTGCGACTCCTGCATGAGACTAAAAATAACAGAGAGAAAGTGTAGCAGTGATTATTTCCAGAGCAGTAACTGCAGTTATGAAGCCCAGGCCTCTCCCATGCTTCTCTTCTTGGAATTTCACTATGGACTAGATGAGACTTCCAACCACACAATGCTATTATTGTTTCCTGGAGCATCCTCATGGCAGTGATCAGACTGTGGGAACAAAGGCATTGCCATTGCTTTACAACACCTACAGCATCCACAGCAAGAAACCATCTTTCCACTGGTGATGAGCAATGCATCTGACGTGAGATGCTCCAAAGCGGCATCATCCACCTGACTCCTTTCGGGACTAGTTTCCATCTCAAAGTGTTCACAGCAGACAAAACTGTGTGCTAAAACAAAGCAACAAAGTGAGCCAACCACTGAAAACTGAAAGGAAGCAAAGCAGAGAGTCATGGTCCCATTAAGCCTTCCAGCTCTATAACTATTAAAGACTTCATGCTACAAATCAGATGAGCTTCTACATCTTATTTGTAAATGCCAGACTTCATTGTAAAGAGCCTGTGAAGAGCAAGGAGGCAGCTCTTGCTTCTCTTGAGATCCAAGAAGATGGGTTTCTAAATTAGAACACAGAAGCACATCTCTCCAGACAGGTTTGTTTGCCAAGGATGGCTTTGGTTTCACTGCTCAGCTTTGTAGATCTAAATTGGGCTCTTGTCCTTCCTCACCAGAGGGCAAATGCTGCCCAGTTTATTCCCTAAAGAAATCTGGAGCTGACTGATTGACAAATCCATTCCCTTTTCTCCCCATAATCAGCACCAGCTCCAGCTCACATCTTCCCAACCAGCACAAACCTGTCCAAGCAGGCTTCACATTACAAGCAAAAAGCAGAGCTTTGTGAGACCCACAGTGTAATTAGCCAGATGAGGTGATTGAATTAGTTACAACCTTGCCTTAGCTACTGGCCTTATGTATTAATGAGGAGTGTAATAAATCTGCTCAACACCCCGGGCTATAAACAGCAGAGGCTCAGTTGTGCACACAGCATCCATCCAGCTGGAGAGCAGGAGCTGGGATCCTCTTTGGCAACCCCATGGTTGAATTGATGAAGCTCTGGAGGTGCCACCCGCATTTGAAGCCCTTGATCCCAGTGCATAGACATGATGTAGAACAACACCCATGCTAGGCATTAGCACCCTGAGCAGAGGTTATTTTAGCCTTTGGAGCAGAGCAGAGTGATCCAGGGCTGCACTGAAGGCAAGGATGAGATCTTCCAGAGATAGACCCCACTCCATGCTCTGTCTTGATGACTTCAGGCTTCAGTTTCATGCCCACATCAGTGTGAATGTGATCTGTGTCCTCTGTGCAAAAATCAGCATTAAAAACCATGCAGTCAGTGCTAAAAACTTGGTCATAAATATTGTGCTTGGCACCCAGCTTTGGCCATAAATATTTCCTTGGTTAACCAATAGGAAATGATAGTCTTAAATCTCAATTATCATTGAGTAGTAACTGGCTCCCATTCATAAGGGCAGCTTTCCCACAGTGTCTGAAGCAGCCCTGAAATACTGATTTCTGGTGATTTCCAGAATTCAAGTGCATTTTGTCCTTCCTGAGCTTGGAAAAGCTGGGATAAAAAATATAATAGCAAATATAATGAATGTTTTTATATATATATAAACACACATACACTTCTTTAAGCTCTGTCCAAAAGCAGTAGATGTCGTAAAGACAGTTCTATTTCAGCTTCTTATTTTTCCATCAGTCTCCTCATTACTGCCTGGATTCATTCATATATAGCTGAGAGACAGTTTTAGGATGTGAACCTTCAGAATTACAGTCCCAACAGGGAAGGAAAGAGTATTTTTAGGAAATCTATGGAATTGGGAGTTTTTGAGATGCAACCATCCTGTCCTCTGGATTGCCTATGATCAAGCCAGCTGAGACAACATTTGGTATCTACTATAAGTCTGTGTTCAAAGTTAAAGCATGAATAAAAGGTGGCTCAAAGCAGCATCCTTTTTCGGCTGCCAGGCAAACTGTGACCACACTCCCTATACTGGTACTTGGTCTGGGTGCTGCATCTCTCCAATGTCCATCTAGGGAGATGGAGAGGGAGCAACCCAAATTCCAGGAAAAGATGCCATAATACTCTAAATTAGGGCCAAAGATCCTTTCTACTTCACATCTCTCTGAGCATCAGATAACAAAGTCTTTCAATAACCAGGAAAGTAGCACCTGCTTTGTCTGCATCCATCTCCCACGTTCCTGGTACCTTCAGGCTCACAACTTCTTTCTGCTCATTAAGACACTTGCTTCTCTTATTTTCCTGCTGACTGGCCCACATGAAAAGAAACATCAGCCATCTGTTCCTCCCCCAGCTTTCTGGATCACAAAGGGTTTGTTGATGAAGGAGGAAGTGTTTCAAAAAGGCACCTGATTTCCAAAACCTATACTATTTTCCCCTAAAATTATAGTTTCTTTGCTTGCTTTCAAAGCAGAAGTCCTACATATTAATAACACACCAGCCTTTACTTGGGTCCAGATTCATGTATAACATGTGCATTTGGACAGCAGTTATTGACAGCACCACACACTGCTCAATCTGAGTAGAGGAGCACAAACAGCAGATTTCAAGTGCCCAAATATCTTGGGAGATCTGGACCATGCCCATCAATGTATTGTCAGAAAACCACAGCAGTTTCGTGCTATTTAAGAACCCAGCTATTTTTTGCACCTCTCTGCACGAATATTTCATCATGGTGCCTTTAGGCCTCATCCTGTCACCCTAAATCTCCAGAAGTGCAGGGATATTTCTACCTGTGCTGCTTCTTAGTTTGTCAATGAAAATGATTGGGCTGGCACGACTACAGCAAGTCCCCTCCCACCATGGTGTCTGTAGAGCTTGGGATTAGCATGATGACACTTTGACATGTTTTATTCCTGATTCAATTCTTCTCCAGTTGGCATAGACTAATGTCCCATATGGGCCTATTGTTGGAGCCTACACCAGCTGAAGGGAAAGCATCTTTGATTGACACTCACAAATACCAAGTTGTGCCTTTGGGCTGGCTCAGGCTGAAAATGCTCTTGGCAAATGGAAATAGTCATGTCAGTTTTGTTTCATTGCTCAACAGGAAGAAGATATTTTCTCCACTGAGCAATACACATTCAAGTTGATTCTCTAAGGGGATACAATACTCCTCTTTTGATCTCCTATAGCATACTTCCAACTGGAAACTGGTTTCGGATCAGACATTCAGCTCTGAATTAAACTTGGGGGAGTAGAAATCCATTCTAGCCTCCAGGTTTGAAATCAAATGGCTCCTTCCTTAATAGAACAAAACTCTTGGTCTGCATAATCTCCTGCTCCATGGGTTTGAATCCCTTGTGTGGGATACCCACACCCAAGGGACACAGGATCTACCACCGCCTGTCATCTGTGATGATGGAAATTCAACCAAACTCTTCAGGATAAGATGAGGAGAGATTTGGAGGAATGGACCATCTCCAAAACCACCACATCTCTACTTACTTCCCTTGGAGTCTTCAGGGCTATCCGGACCACTCATTCTTCCAAATGTCGGCATTATGGACTAGAATAGAAATGGGAAAGGACTCCCCAGACTATTCCACACAAAAATAGGTATGGATAAAAGAGCAGCAAATAACAACCCCCTTCCTTATTCATAGCATCATTTTTCTTGTAATCCTCATGAAAGCATTTCAGTGCAGTCAGAGAGGAGCTGACTAATTTGTGGGCTGCAGTAAGATTTGTGTAAAGGAATAAAGAAAGTATGAGCAAATGGTCCCCACTGCATGTCCAGAAAGTGCTCATCACAGAGTATTTGCAATCCTCAAACACTCTTAGTCATGATCTTGTTACTTGCAACAGAACCAAATCAGTCTCTTGGAGAACTGATTCAGATGATGTCTATTTTGTGGGATGAAAATCCGGGTGGATGCAAAGCTGTTCCCATGTGGGAGCACGTTGGGTTTGATCGCTTGGCTTAGGTACATATAACACGCGTATAAACTCCCTGAGCAATGGAGGCTTTAAATGGATATCAGACAGCTCCTCACATCAGAGTGATAAGAAAATCAATCAACTATAATAGCCAATCCAACAGGCTGTGCTGCCAGGACCCAAGAGCCAGTTTGCTCTCTGTATTCAATCATCTCCAGCAGAAGAGGTTCCTGTGGCGCATCCTTTCTGCCTGAAGGTGATTTCTCATCACTGAGCTTTGCTTTGTGCAAGGATAAAAGTGCTGCCCACTAACATAAAAACAAAAGAGCCCACAAGCACAGTCCAAAAAGCAGGAGTTTGACTTACAAATCGTAGGATTAAAACATCTATAAAGGTTCTTTTCAATCCTTATTTGCCCCATCCTACAGAAAACATACACTTTACTTCTTGACTAAGGCTTTTTACAGCTATAAGAAAGAGAAAAGCCAAAGGTTCCTAGGTGCTTATTTAACATCAGTGGCTGAGGCTGTGGATGAGACATCACAAGCCCTGTGATACGACCCCAAGACATAGCAGTCCCAGCTCCCAACCTTTCACCCATCATCAGTGAGCAGTCCTCTGTCAGTGCCTCTGCCCCAGGGCTTCAGGGGTGAAGCCAGTTTAGATAGCCAAATCTCTGCCCACATTTCAGCATGGCTCGTTCTGCTCTGGAATGTGCTGTTTGTTGGACCTGTGGAAAACTTTGTAGGTTTAAAACCCCACAGAACAGCAACATTTTGTTGTTGTTGTTGTCACTGGGATTTGCTATTTTTAAGTTCCTTCTCTCATAAGTGAAGGAGCTTTGGAATTCATGAGAGGGTTTCGTTGAGGGATATTTGCTTCAAAGAGATGCCTCCGTGAGCAGACCCAGCCACTGTTTGCTCCTTTATTCACAGAAAGCAAACACAAATGTATAAATTATGTAGACATAAAATCAATGCAGCTCCTGAAGGGGGGATTCAGTGAAACTGGATTTGAAGGCAGAGAGCGGCTCAGCTCAGCTACGGCCGGTGACTCACAAGTACCACTCACACCAGCCCTGCCGCTGATTAAAAACCAAGTCAGGTCCCATGCAGAAGTGATGCTATTCTAATATCACAATCATTTCTTCTGCTGGCTTTGGCACCCAGCTGGGGTTAAGCCATTTTGGCAAGGTGTAAATTGCTGGATTGCAAGGAATGACATTGCCCAAGGCAAGCTATCAGTTTTGAGGAGCAGGGCAGGAGATCATTTGTGCAAGAGACAGCACAAGAGCAGGCAAGGGGCTGACAGTCTGAATATTTCCATCAGGATCCCAACAGTAGCAACCAAAGCTTCAGTCAAAGACAATCATTGCTAGGATACAAGAAAATCTGTCCAGAGCCATAGCAACAACTCATTACAAGCAATGCCCCAGCCGCTCGAGGGGATGGTTCACCCTAGATCAGCACCTCAACTTCTTGGGGTTTATCCAAAATACAAACATCTTTACCCAAATAATCCAGCTGGCAACAGCGGAAAATCAATTCAATGGGAAAACAGATGCCTGCAAAAATGGTCCCTGCAAAGATCTCTGTTTAGGTGGAATCCAAGGGATCAGCAATGTTGGTCCAACATCAAGCTCTGCAGCTCTGGCAAGGCTCTCCTTGCCCCTCAATTGCCATTGCTGTCTTTGGTGGAGAATTTAGCCATATTTAGAGAAACACTCACAAAAAAGGTAAATTTATAGCACATCCTCAGTGAAGCTGTTGGGTGTTTAATGCAGACAAAGCTAGAGATGACCTTTGGCTGGCCAGCGGCATCCCTTGCAGGGTACACGAGGGTATGACTTGGCCCATCACATCCTCCTGCATGGCGGTGCTGGACACAGTAAAGATTCCCATGCAGCTGGCAGGATCAGCAGTTCTTAATGCCAAGGCCCTAGAGCAGTGAAAGTACATCAGAGGCAGAGCCAGAAGAAATCAGTTGGAGAAAAAGACATTTTCATATAAAAGCTTCCCTTTTCCCACTTGGAGAGAGCCAGGCAAGCCTTCCAATGCCATTTTGTCCTGCCTTCCCATGTGCTGCTGTTTGCTGCTCCCTTTCTTTGTTTGCTGCAGGTAAAATCCCCTTCAGACCAGCACTGAGCAGCACCTGATAACGAAGCACAGAGCAGCGTGTCCACCATGGGACACATCTGTGGTTCAGCTGCCACTGAAAAGGTGTTTGTGCTCAACAGGAATGATCCTTAAGCCCAAGACTAATTGTGCCAAAGCAACCTTGTGCTTTGGGCATCAGCTGTCAGCAAGGATGAGTGTCAGGGTTTGTGGCAATCCCAAACTCTGCTTTACCTTGTGGTCCAGGGTGCAGCGTGTGTTGACTCAGACTGACTCGGCAAGATGCTGACTCTACCAAGGTGGCTTAGAGATCTTTGTATCAGGCCAGAACAAGACATTAAGTGCCAGGACATTCACCTGCCTTTGTATCCACACAGTCCTGACCAAAGGTGAACCTGGCTTGAGATCAAGCACAGGGTGTTTCAAGCAAAGCAAGTGAACCGCACGCTTCTGAAGACCCTCTTCTAAAGGCTTCAGGGCTGAAGCCACAGCAGGAAACAGAGTTGGGAGTACAGGAAAAGGAGCAGGGTTACAAACACTTGCCCAGAGCTGCTTGCTTAGGTTTCTTTTAGGTTTTAAAAGGTTTACTTGCTAAGGAAGGGTCCATGCAGCTGAGGTGTGATCCACAGGATTCTCTCTACCTCCTTTATAAGCTCACAGGCCTTTTAAACCCAGCTTTTAAAGTAAAATACAGCATTGTAAAGGATATGAGAATTCAGGGGGAAAAATGACTATTATAGGCATCAGCTTTAACTCCAAGGGGCTCTGAAAGCTCAGACATACAGAGACCCCATCCCTGCTGTGCACAGCAGCAACACTGACCCTTTGGAGCAAGATGCATGACCTGGCCTTGGGCTAGGGGGAGTTTGCTGCTACTTCCCACATAGCCCCAGGCACTGCTTCCATTATCAGGCTATTTGATGGAGTTTTTAAGCTGTTTTTCTTCCTGCAAGGCCCTCAGATACTCATTAATCATATAGTGATGGGTAACAGTACCATTGCTGTGCCGGGGCTTGACTGGTTGCAGCACAGTGAAGATATGGAGAAGCTGATTGCCCTATGTGAAAGCCCCACAAAAGAACAGGGAAATGCCCAGTGTTTGGTGGTGCTGGTGGATGTGGTGAGAAGCATTGCCAAGGACTGGTGACTTCAGCCCTTCCTTGGGTACAGAGGAGCCAGGTACAGGGGAACTGCTCTCATCTAAGAAGGCCGAGTTGCCATATGGAAGTCAGGTGGCTGCTGCTCCCAAATCACCACCCAAACATCAGAAAGTGCCCAGCATCATCCTGGGACACTTAATTCTTGGGAAAATAAGACCCCATTCCAAGCAGGGCAATGACTTCCATGAGGATCCCTGTTTTCAGGCTGCACCCAGATGGTGCAGCCACACTCTCCTCCCAGCTCTCACTGCTGGGAAGCAGCTCAATTTCCCTGGCTTTTCCCAGGTTTGGCACTGATCCCCACCTCCAGCAGGACAGTCCCTTCCCCTCGGGCCCCATTTTAATTTACCACCTCCCTTCCCCAGATCCATTCTCGTGGCAGAGGATGCTGCGAATGATGCCATGTGTGAAGGAGCCGAGAGCTGCCCTTCAGGGGAGGGATAAAATGACAACCAGAGAAGTCTGAATTAGTTAAGTGTGCACAAGGGAAGCTTTGTAAGCATAATTAGAGGTAATTAGAAGTCCTCCAAAGCCATTCACCAAAGCCCTGCTGAATATTTATTGCCCTATTAGGGACTGTTCACAGGTATTCACTAAGAGAAGCAGTTCTTTTGGGGGGAAGGCAGTGATATATGTAGTCTTAAAGCAATTCTTCTCCAGAACTGCAGTGTGCTGTGGCACCTATATGATTTTTATATATATATTAACTTTACAGTGAAGGACAATGACTCTTATCAGGATATATAAGAGAGGTGACCTGACCTTAATAGAAACTGCAGTTTACCCGTTATCCCTACACCAGTTTGGAGATACATTGAGGAATCAAGGTGTCATTTGCACCCCAGGCTGCCTGTGGCATTCTGTGCAGGCTCAGGAAAGCCACTACTCATATCAGACCATCAGGAGGAAGGAAAAGTTTCAGTCTCCAGAGCAAGCAAGTCAAACAATGATCTGCATCTCAACAGTCACAGAGGATTTAATGATGCTCACATGGTTGGATATGGGCTCTGAAACCATTAGGAGAGAGAAGGTAAGGCTGAGATGCTGCAGTTTAGGCTGGGTACCAAAGTGGGATTTTGAAGGACTTTAGTAATACCTGCTGGAGAAAATGCTATACATGAATAAAACTTTCAGAGCCCAACTCAGAAATGCCTTCCCTTTAAAATTACAGATTGTGGGGCCATGAAACATCCCATATTTCATATTATTTTAATGTAAATCTGATATTTACAGCTCAGGTAAATAAAAGAGGTTAAGAAATCCTAAGCAAACCAAACACAAAAATAAATCTCTGCATCATCTCTAAAGGCTCAGGATTTCAAGCTTTTCTCAGGATTTTGGAGGAACTTATACATGGATTTGGGGAAAATGTGCTATGCACAAGTCGTTTATCCCTCTCCCTCCCATCCACCCAGTAAAGGCAGTACCTGTCCCATTGGCACTGGAAACCAGCACCCACATTCCCATATCAGAAAGACAGAACAACCAATACAGGCAGGGACAAGAGGGAGGGAAGGAGAAGTTTAATATCTCCAGAAATCCAGCAAGAATGGAAGTTGCTGCAGGGCATGTGCTATGCAGAGGGATGAGGTGGGCTTTCAGGGGCTTTTGTACTGTGTTTTAAGCACAGTGGATGTGCTTTGGAAGTAAAGATCATTTACTAAAGTGGGTTTTCATGCTCCTTACCCAAATACCTACAGAGGTCCTTATCCAAATACCTGTATGAGGCTCTGTGCACACAGCAGCTTTGCTTGTGCAGTTTCAGCATTGAAAGTGTTTGATACATCTCACCATGAAACTGTGGTTAAAACTAGGGGACTCCTGCCTCTGAAAACATACAGGTACCTTGAATATTCAGCCATGGACATGTACACAGCACCTATATCCTACTAGGGAGATGAGCAGAACAGCTTATGCACACTCGTGGTTACACAAGCTGCAAATCAAACCTCCTTTCGACATGCATCTCTGGGAGACACACAGGATAAATATAGAGAAGGCACCATCTCAGCTAATTAAGCCCTCACAAAGGTGAACTGCTGCAAGTTTAATTAGCTCACCAATGTTCTTACTGCAAGGGTGTTTAAATCAAAGTCAGCTTCATCTGCATCTGATTTGTAATGTACGGGAGCCCAGACGGGTGAGTAGCCTTTACCTCCTGTTGGAAACAGCCCATCATCACGAGCACAGGGAAAACAAGGTAATGGCATCAGCAGGGCTCCTCTAGGCAATGCCTTACATTTCTCTGCTAAAATTGTTCATCTGTTATTTAGCTTAACATCACATTTGGTTTTACTGAAGATGCTCAGCTCAAAAATCCTATTGCTCAATTCATTTCAAGCATCA
Organism: Coracopsis vasa; assembly: GCA_026283785.1. NCBI lineage: Eukaryota > Metazoa > Chordata > Aves > Psittaciformes > Psittacidae > Coracopsis > Coracopsis vasa. Next base: position 14,564 of record JANHGB010069051.1, read on the forward strand.
GCCCTCCTTTAGTAGGAAAATGCTTATAGAGGGGCAGCAGAAGGGCATTGGGTGACTCTCTTAGTGAATCCCACCATTGGTGATCCAGCTGAAGGTTACCAGAGCTCCTGGTTTGCTTCCCCACAGACTGAGCTTCTCTCAATGGCATTTTAAATAGAGGATGCATTGGAGTTTTCCAGGAAAGGAAATCTGAGGGGGGAGAAGGGCTGTAAGCACTCCTGACAGCACGTTTCACCTTGTAACCACACTCAGAGCTGCTGATCCAAGCCAAGGCTCTTCCCAGAGAAGAGCAGCACTGTTTGCTCTACATCAGCAGTTTGGTGCAGGTATTTCTACAGGCAATAAGGAAACATCATATATCAATAAAAGTGTTGTTTTCAATGAAATCTGGAAACCATCATCTTATTCTTCTACGACCAGACTCCTTAGCCAGACAGTGACTATATAAAGGAATCCATTTATATATACAGCAGTAAAAATATCCTTTCCTTCCCCTTATTCCTTTGATTTAAAAATCAAAAGGGTACCTTAAGTCTGTCTGTCTCTGTCTGAACACGTCAGCTGTTCTGCTCTGCCCATATGCGAGTAAGAGCTAATTGGAAATGCTTTGCCAGGGATGATTCAAAATCATTCTTCCCAAAAGCAAACCTTGTGAGTCTGAGGCTGTCCTACACTCAGTTATAATAATGATTCTCTCTTTTAATTTAATCTCCTCCACAGTCCTTTGATTCCACTGTAGCATCTTCCAACCAGTATCAACAAACAAGTTGTATATTTGCTGAAGCTTTTTTACTTTTGCTTTGCTTTCAAATAACAGGAGGTATGGTTTGTTAAAGCTAAATATATACAATAAAAAGGAGACAGAATATGTTAGTAACAAGGAATTACATAGCGCCTGGAAGAGAACAATTAATAACTGCTGTGAAATTGAGCAAGAGCCACAGAATTCATCTGCATCCTAACAGGATTTTCCTTTGTAAAGGAAAACATGAATTAGAAATCAGCGCTTGGCATTTCTCCTTGGGGAATAAGAGAGAACGAGCGACACTTGGCAGATGGCAGGGAAGTGACAGCACGCTCCGCGGAGATGTTCAGATCATCGGTTGACAAGGAGAGTTTAAAAGCTTAAACAAAAATGAGATATTCCTGCTCATGCATTCAGTCAGCTAAAGCTCAGCTGGGTTTGTGATGCAGGCAGGAGAATGCTATTTAAAGGCTCTGAAGATCTGAAGGAGAAAAGCCCAGCTCTTGGATGAGCACTTCCTTTAAAGTCCAAGTTGTGGAAAACCGATAACGCGTTGGCGTAGCATTTTCCCTAGGATAAGACTTGAAAGCCAGGTCAGGAAATAGGTTGAATAAACACAACTTTAGTGTCATCAGAAATTATAGGTTTGCATTTTCCCTAAAGAGTCTTTATTTTTAAGCAGGAAGCAGAAACTCTTTAAAGCCTCACTTAAACCCCCATATACTTATAGATCTGCAACACCGTACCTGTATATATGTGTATGTATACAAACCAGTTTATATACAAATGTGTAGATAAATATAAACCACACAAATATACTTCTATATGTTTCTGTTATTTTCACTCATTGAGAGGGATGCCAGAACCTAAGTGATGAGGAACAGAATGGAAAGGAAGCTTCTAAAGGTACCAAATGGGATAGGGGACAAACAAAGTAGAACCAAGCTTCAAAGTCCAGTTTGCTTCTTCCAAAGGGGTTTCTCAGGAGTACAAGGAGACAACATACCTCCTGCTTCTGTTTGTGCAAACCAGTTTGCAGATACTTGTAAAGCCCAATCTGACAGGAACAGGTTTGGATCATCCCTGGTTCCTGTTAGAAGCTAAGTCAATGACCTGGGGTCTTCTAGAGTTGTGTATAATTTGTTCCTTGTATACTAGATGAATGATTCCTATTTGGTACTGGTTGCACATTCCTATGATAGCCATGATAAAGCTGAGCTGACCACTACCAAGAGAATATTTGATGTCCAGAAACTGTCTCAGGAGATAAAGAACATGAGCAGGCAATTACAAGCGATGGTTTCTTACAGTTTGAGAGGCCACCAGCCAAGTGAAACCCAGCAAACAGCTATGAGTGCCTATAGTCCATGCCAATTAGCTTGCCTTGGCTCAGAGCGTGCATCTGGTCAGATAAGACAACTTCTCATTTAATCCAGTGCCACAATTTGCAGTCATTTTATGGATGATCTACAGATCTTAAGGGATGAGTCTCCTACTGCACCCAAGTTCGCTCCAGGAACTGCTCAAACTACTGAGCCAGGCCTCTTCTACAGCATCTGCAGCCAATGACCTGCTATGACCATGTGTAAGAGCACCATCTGGTGACTCTTCCCACAACAGGAGCATCTCTCTTGCAATCTGTGTGCAATAAGTGGAAATGGAGCCTCCAGAACCAAAAGCTGCAGGAATGGGCCATTTTACACAGTTCATCACCTATTCTTATGAGTTCCTTCCACCCTTTTCTCTAAAATACTGTATTTTTATTCCAGGGACTGTCTCATTTCTAACCTCATAAGGATGAGGTGAAGACAGGAAAAGGCTAAAAAGATGAAGTCAAACACTGTGAACCTTCTGTTTTCTAAACCCCTCATTGCTAGTACCTAGACAGAGGATTCTGCCTTTCATTTTCTGCAAGTTTTTCTCCTTAGAACCTATTTTCCCAGGTATTTTCTCTTTGTTAGAAATGAAACAAAGAGAAAGCTCCTTCACAGAGCTGCAGGTGCTTCTCTTCTGGTGGAGTCAGTACAACCCAAAGCCCAAGAGGAGGAACAGCCACCAAGGAGACAGTTTGTAGGGTGGGCTGTGTGAAAAAAGACAGGTCATAAAGAAATGGTTCATTTACAGCAGGAAACAACAGACTCTGATCCCCTGTTCTTGTGGCCCAGCATGAAGTTAGAACAGGGAGGGTTGCTAATGGAAAATCACCATTGCTTTCACCCCATCCCATCAAGGTGGCAACCATCAGCCTGCTTTTCAGCAGCAGCATCAAAGGAAGAAAGCTGGGAGCATCTCTTGGCACTAACAGGCTGCTGTGCCTGTGTTTAGTGCAGGGAGAATGACTCCCTGTCAGTACTAATTCTGCAGCAGGAGTGACAACCATTTAGGGGCTGATTGGTGTCATTAGATGTGACTTGCAGGCTTCCCAGGCTACTTTTGGTTGCAATTTATGCTATGTTGTCTTTCAAGATGCATGGGAATGGATGAGGGGAGCAGGGAGTGCAGTGGGTTATCCATTTCCAAACCTCTCTAACAGTGTTTAGGCAGTGGCAAGTTACTGCAGGCTTAAGGATTCACTTGGGGAGGCATGGAGAGTGAGGAAGAAACCCCGTATCTGCTCTTCATTACAATGCACAGGCCCCCAATGTCCCCTATGTTCCTCTGAGCATCTGCACGTAGCATTGAACAGGCAACAGCTCTCAATGGGAAATGAGCTCCTTTTCAGCACAGAAACACACATGACTTCTCACACACTCTGCTGGATCTCTATTTTCATACCACTCTCATGTTACCTTTTAGAGCTAACAGTACGAATTTGTCCAGGGTTTCCCTCCTGGAATTGCAGAGGAGCACTGTAAAGCCCATTGCAAATATACTTTCTGACTGACAGCTTAAAACCCCTATATTCTCAAGTTGTCCCCTCATCAAATATTAATCCCTTACCTTGGGAAACAAAGGTTGTGGTAGTGCTCAGATGCTCAAGTCTTAGTGGCTGGCACAATACTTCCTTAACAAGAGCTTGACTTTGATCAAGGGCAAACAAAACAGGGAGGCAGAGCAAGCTGCTCTTCGAGCTGGTTTTCCTTATTTTTGGGTCTGAGCTCTGGCTCTCACCCTGAAGCAACAAACCAGCGTGGGTTTGCTGGAACCACAGTCTTCCCATGTCATCTGGACTGGCACGGGCATTGCACTTGTCATCAGGATAACAAGGCTTGCTCTTCCTTTGGATAGAAAGACACCAATATAATGGGGAGAAGGGGAGAGGGTGAAACAGCCTAAGCAGGACCCCCTTGGCTTTGTGTTAAGCAATGATCAACATAGAGCAACCTCTCCTGTTGATCCTTTGTGATCAGCCAAAATCCACTTGGTTACAGCAGTGGGAGAGTTGGCTGTGTCCTGACCACAGGTGTCAGATGCCATCAATGCCCACTTGAGTCTTTGCCATCTATTGGGCAGCTTATTTGTTCCGACAAGAGATGATGATGTTTCCCCCATGGTGAGCTGGTCCTTAAAATAACTTCCCCTATAGTAACACTGAAAAATGTCTAAAATGAGTTGAAATGACTGAATTGATTTGGGGAAGGTGGTTGATCGTGTTTCATTGTATGACACATTTGAGCCTTGGTGCAGTGATACAGCTTCATGAATCATGTTCCCACTGGATATGAAGGAGCTGCACCAGTTTTATGTAACAATATCATTTGAACAATAAATCCCCCACACACTTCACCTGGCTGGCTCTACAGATCCCTGCAAGCACTGTACCTGCTGGGGTTTGTGTATCCTGGGGGGATGTCTGGATTTATCTGCACATACAATTAGGAGGGCTGATGTCAACAGGAGCCATTCTTAACAGAGGGCAGGCAGGCTGGGATTTTAAATGAATACAATGTTAGGCAGAATTTGTGTCAATCAAATGCTTCAATTCCCTCTTGGAAATGAAAAAGCAGTAGGTGATTGTTTTTCAGTTGTCAAATGAAAGGTAGGGTTGTACAGTGCTGAAGGGTAGAAGAAAGAGCTGCTGGGCTATCTCAGCAGCCCTAAGTTTCCACTCAGCAATAATAACTGATGGTGCTGACATGCCATGGACAGAAATCCAAGGGCAAGTAAGCCATGTGAAGGGAAGGATACATCAAAGGGATGTTAGGTGTGAGGTCCATAGTACTGCGAGTGCTGACATGTGATGGATGGGCAAGAAGTTCAAGTAAGGGCAATGATGGATTATGAAAGCTGCCTTGGCTGCAGGAAGAAGAATTGCTCAGGTGCTGAAAGGAGAAACATCCAGGGTGCCACAGGGAACGAAACCCTCTATTTGTGTCACTGGAGCCAAGCCAAAAGACTCTGTTTAGGATCTGCATGTCAGAGACACTGCGTTGTCCAATTTCTTCTCCGTCTCCTCAATGGTGATTGATTTACTGACCTTGAGTCTAACACCTCACCTTACGAGCAGCACACAGCCTTCCCTGTCCCACTATTCTTCATCCAGGCTCTGATCTTTAAGATATCTTTTCATACATAATCCAGGAATCTCATTTTAACTCAGTACAGAATAAGCTTTATGCTACTGCCAGTGTAACAGGGGCTGAGGTAGGCAGTAAGATTCACCTTGCAGGGGAGTGAGAAACACCTCCATTCAGGTCTCAAGAGCTGAGAGACAGGGCTTGGCTGACCTGGGCAAGGAGAAAACACATAAGGAAAGAGTCTCCTGTGTAAAATAAGCCTCTTGTCACTTCTGAGGGTTCAGCCACCCCAAAGAGTTTGCTGCCAGCCCTGCTGTGAGCCCCATGAAGGGAGAGCATCTTGCTGTATGCAGTTTGAAGGCAGGTGGGAGTTCTCTGGCCTCCACATCCCGATGCAGAGCCCTGAAACAGCAGGTCAAAAATAGCTGGTACCCTGTTCTACCTATAGACCGGGCTAAAGGGAGGCTGGACCTGTCCGGCTGGCCTTGCTGTGCTGTCTGCTGAAACCTTGGGTCCTTGCATCCACCAACCCAGCCTTTTGCCTGCTTGGTATTCATCACTTTGCAATCTCCTCTCTCACCTGGCTGCCCTCCCCTGCTTCCCTTTCCCCCTCCCCATCTTTCCCGACATTTCCCCCCCTCCTTATCTCCCCTTCCCTCTCATCTCAAATCGTCCTTCCTTTCATTTCCTGATCACTCTAAATCTTTTCCGACGTCTGAGCTTTTGTTCTGCTCCCTCCTCGCCCCCGCTGGGACCTACTCAGACTTTCTGTTTACACGCAAGTCTATACAAATTCAGTGTCTGACAAAGCGTGGAAAAAAGCCCCTCTGAGACCCGCTTTCCTTTTGCGGCACAGTGTCCTTCATGCCAAAAGAATGACTCAGCATTGCCGGGGGAGAAGGGCTTTATTTACTCCTCAAGTGGAAGAGGGATGCAGATGAGCCGCCCAGGCTTTGGGCTGAAGCTGTGTCTAGAAAATGATGCTTGCAAAGGAAAACAGCAGCGAGGCAGGGAGATAAGGAGGAGGAATAATCCAACAACATAAACTGAGCTTTTGACTTTGCTTCTCTCTGCCTGGATGGACCAGAGGCCAGACAAGCAACCTTCCTATAGCTCTTGCCCACCACACACATACAAAGAAGTTCCTAAGGGTTGGCTTGTTCCCTTTGCGTGACTTGAAGCATAATCCCATTATAAAAAGAAATTGGTGCATTTGGAGCTTTCAGCCGAGTGTTCTTGAATGGTCACTCATCACCTTGACTCCAGCATCCTTGATCAGACACTTTATGCCATGGCATTTTACCTTGAGGACAATCAGCTGCATCTTTCACCATTGCCCACTTGAACTGGCTGCCAGTTTCTCTCTGCCTCACAGCATTTTATTTTATGTAAAGGCTTCGGGAAATACTTATCCTTTTAGGGGGAAAACTAGAAGTTTCTGTCAAAAATGTATCAATGTTGCACTTCTCTTCCATCCCCTTCTGCCCCAGCTCCCCCTAAGAATTGGGTCGTGGCAAACAACAGCAAAGCTGTTCAAGAGCACCTATAAACAACCAGAAGCCACACAAAAGATGGAACAGAAAGGTGACCTTGCAGATAACGAGAGGATAACGCTCCAAATGCCAGCGGCAACGCCCTAATGGGAGGAATTAACGCCCATCACGGCGAACGCCAAACAGCAAAACCTGAGCCTCCGGGCAGATGACAGAGCAAGACCCGTGAGGCAGGGCAGAGAAACTGGATGGCAAAACACATCTAAACCCCTCCAAGAGAACCGCAATTGCGTGGGAATGAAGGCTGGAGGGATGCATTAGCCCCGGGCATTCCCAGAGCCGAGATTTAAGGGCATGGAATTGAGTCTGGTTGGAGCATTGGAGAAATAGATAAAGCTAGGAGGAAGGAGAGTGTTTTAGCTACTCCAGCGCCTGTCTCTGGAAGAGGGGCCACCAGCCCCTCTTCCTTACTCAGGAGCTGCAAGAAATCAAATCAAAGAGTAAAGTCCCGAAAACGACAGCTTACCATGATCTGGGTGATGATAGCCCATACATTTGGATTCCAATTGGTCCTCAGGGTCTATCGACACAGGAGCACACATTTCCATATGAGCACAGCAGGATATCAAGAACTCGGGGCGTGCAAGCTCACATTGCAAATAAAAATCATCATGAATGTATTCGAGGCTTCATGTGGTTCTTCAGCCCCAGCACCTCGAAAATCACGGCTGCTTTGAAGGAGCAAACCACCTCCACGACCAGCCCTATATACCTGACCTGTCCGGAAACCAGGCGGGAGGTGGTGTTCATTGATTGATTATCGGCACCTGAACACCGATCCAGCCTCATCAACATCGGCTCTGCCACACGCTGTGAACTTCACAGCTACTTTGCAAGTCCTGGGTGGTTCCCTTGAAGGGGGAGGCTAAAGAGATGTATTTAGTCAACTTTACTTATGACTCCATCAACAATAAGGCCACAGCTTTTGTTTTAACTAAGCACAGTGCTTTGATTTACACCATAGACCAAATCACTGCACTAGGACTAAATCACAGTGGAACTTCACTCTATCCATTCGAGCATAGAATATGGGCCTAATGAAACAGAAACAAAGTCAAACTGTTGATATTAACACATGCATTGTATGGGAGCAGTAAGGATTTATTTGTGAGAGTAACACATTCAAAGCTCAATACATTTATCTTGACACTGAACAGAATGTCTGTCATTTTGAAATACATCTCAATGAAACCCCTGAAAAGATACCTGTATACATTGGAACATGATGTGTTTGTATAGGAACCCATCGTGATCCTCTTCTCTTACGTTAAAAGAAGCAGTAAAACCCCTTGTTGTCATGAATTTGAAAATCACAAACCCATCTACTCATTTTTTGTGCGATTTATCTGCTCTTGGCATCCTTTAAAGATGGATTGCCCTAACCTGTCACCAGCAGGAAAAAGGAAAAAGCCCTACTAGAGTTTCCTGGAAGCCCTGCATGGGGATATACTAGGAACAAGCTGATTTTACCCACACAAGATGATAATAAGCCTGTGGGAGGAGGCGATTAGCAGAACAGATTCCAAAGGCGCCCTGTTGAGTCTAATCTGCCTGTTGTCATTCGCCTGCTGCTGTTAGGTCTAAACAGGCAGGGAGCGAAGTAGCCCCGAATTTCGATGGGGTTTATGTCAATCTTCTTCTGACTTCTCATTTCAGTAGTGTGGTTTCTATTTATTTAAGGTACAGCGTTGGGCCTGGGCAGGGTTGTGGATAATCTCCGCTTAGAGCTTTTTGATCCATTTTCCTAACAGATTATCTTAATCTCTTCTTCCCTTCCCCCAGCCCATCTCACTGCACCAAAGGACAATTATTTATCCTCTCAGCTCACCTCGCTTCCACAAGGCCACTGTTTAATACTGACCAGATGCTAGAGGCAGAGGAGTTGGGATCAGGTTTTGTGCAAGGGATGCAATACGGTACAGTAGCAGCGGTTTGAGACAAAAGGACTAAATCCCTACTTGAGTAAACTATTGCCAAACACAGTGTTCTCACTGGTCTGTACTCCGAGCCAGGCACAGTTTTGAGCAGTCCTTGGGATGCTCTGGTTTGCTGTGTAAGATTCTTCTGCCAATGAGTGAGTAAATCCTTCGGCTAAAGCCAGGCAGGTCCCCAGCACCCAACATCATCTCCATTGCCTACATGTTGCCTGCAAAAGGAGGCAGCGGTGAAGGCTTCTTGCCCCTTCAGCTGCTCAGTTTGAACAGCAGTGAGTTTGTTCTAGAAGAAATGACCATATTCATATTCAAAAGCCCTAAACTGTCCCAAAATCACAGTCAAGTGTTATTTCCTTCAAAGACTGCTCTAAAAACACACGCTGGGAATGGCTCTTTGGTGCTCAAGATGATGATTAGAGTGAATGTCACCAATCTAAAAGCCAGAAAGCATCTCCAGGCTGATAAAGGGAATTGTAAATCCCATCAAAAATACGATTCTGATTATTTTCTTTTCCCTTTCTCCTGCTTTTGTCTTTAGCAAATCTCTTCTTCCTACTTACCCATCCCAGAGGGTAATTTGTCTCTTCATGGCTTGTGGAGGCTACTTGAAAAGCTTCGATTAGTGAAGAAAGGCTCTGGCCCTGTATTTGCAGCACTTCCATTGCTTGGTTTTGCTGAACCTCTGTCTTCATGGAGATTACACACTAATCTTCATTAGGAAGTGGAAGAGAGAGGCTTTTTAGCCTGCATTATTCAACTTTGATCCTACTCATTCCCTTTCATTCTGGAAGAAAAACATTTCAAAGGCTTCCAGGAGCCTTAGTCTAATGGCATTGACCAGAGGCACTGTCAGTCTTGCTGGAGAAGAGAATAATGCACTGATATTGCAGTTTCTCATAGAGTGTAATAATGTACTTCTGAGCAGCCAGCTCTGATTAGACATATTTTAAGGTTCTATGCTTTTCCTTGAGTGGTTCTCATTTAAAAATCTATAACGCATCTCATTGTATAGCTTGATTAGCTTTTTAGCCAGTGAAAGAAAGATTCATGGTCTCTTCCTTTATGTTTCACAGGCAGTTATTAAACACACTTAAACACACTGAATACTTTTAAGAAACCTCAGGCACTTTATCCTCTAAAAGGAGTAGGGATTCCACATCCAACCTTCCTTCCTTCTGGTGTAGCACTGACATGTTGAGTGAGTTTACTTACAAGGTGGTCTGAGCTTGTCTCATGTTGCTCATTAATATCTGTTTAAGAAGTATCACAGATACAACCAGATTGAGTTTTGAAAGGGACAGGGGAAATGGGGTAAGGGAAGGGAAGTCGCTTTGACACTTCTTAATAATAAGTAATTCAGCATTATAAATATAACGACATGAGTGAGGAAACCAGCTTCCCAGGCTGTCCAAAATGTGGAAGATCTTATAACATAACCCTGGCAAAAATGGTCCAACACCATCCTCCAGGGACAGGCTAGTACCAGTGTTTGACCTAGGGATGCTCGGGCAGATCCAGAGGCTGGGAAAGAAGCCAGGAGCAGCCATCTGAAGGGTTAGATGAGGATCCTATTTATAGGAGTGTTCTGGTAGCGAATGAAACATAAACCCTGCCTGGTCGGGCTGAGGGCAGAGCCTGTGCAGAAGTCTGAGCCCCCCAGGATGCTGTCAGTGCATCCTCGACTGAGCAGCGTCACCTCCCACCCCTGCAGCTCCTGCATCCATTGCCAGCCATAATGAATAAAATATCACATGAATACATTCATTCTACCTGTAGAGCCTGGTCTGATTTACCTGACATCCTGAGAAACCAGTCAGATGCATTTAATAAAGAGCTTCCATTGGTGTTTCAAAGGACTTAGGTTGCATGAATCATGAATCTCTTTCAAAAGTAGCCTGAGATTTGACTTACTTTCGTTTCTCTTTTAACAATACCCAATGAGAGGAGAGATGGGAGAATCCTGAGGTTGTGCTGAATTTTGCATTAGCTCCTGTAATACATTTCTAACTGTAGCAGGAGTGATTTTATACTTAGGAAGGGGCAGCAATGAGTGATTCTAAATGTAGCCCAGCCGAAGATGGGCAATTTGGCTAAACTGGACAAATTAGACTCTAAAACTCACTCCTGTATTTAACTTCAGTGCAACCTTTGGGGGAAGCAGCCCTGCTCATCCAGTGGTGCTCCTTGCTCCAAGCATTGAGCGTGTTTCTCTATTTTATTTTAATGGGATGCTTTTCCCCCTGGTGAATGAGGCACATCCAAACCAGGTTTATATCTGATTCTATTATTCAGCTCCTTCAGCATAGGATGCTCTCCCTCTCCCCTGCCTCCCTAAATGCCTCATTAGCCTCTCATTGTATTTTGCTGTCTTAGCTGGCTTCCAATTCTCTTGGAAGTATTGTTTTGATTCACCTCAACTGCCACAACCCCTCTTCTGTGTCACACCAGGCAGAGGCAGGGCCAGATCATCAAAGGGATAAAATCAGCATCATTCCAGTGAAAATGATGAAATCCAGCTGCATTTTGACAACCTGGGGATGGGAGTGAAAGATCCTGCCGGAGCCAAATGAGGTTCTGATACCCCTTAGATTGTGCATGTCAGTGACTCAACCTGTGGAGGTGAGAACAGCCACTGGGTGCAAATAGAATGCTACTTTCTGTTTTCTTTGCTTGAGATGAAAGAATGAACCCAAAATCCTTTTCCATACTTTTTCCCCCTCATATTAAACTCTTTTTCCTATTCTTCCTTGTAGGTGTCAATAGCAGCATCCTTCACAAAATACCAATCACAAGGATTCCAGTTAACTGTTCCATGCAAATCCTTATAAGCTAAATAAGCCAATTCACTGAATGGTTTTAATTCTGTTTTGCTTTTTCCTAGTATGGGTTGTTCAGTACTTTGGGATGTTGTTGATCAGCTAATAGCTGATTAGGACTCTAATCACGTGCCACCCGGAATGAAAAGGAAATGCCAGGGAGAAGTGAAATACAGATTTAACACTTCTGAAGGAGAAAGTGGCTGCAGTGATTGCAGCATGCCTGTGGAAGTGCCTAAGTGTGTGACGGCAGGGACTGTCAGGGATAGGGATGGAAACAAAGACAAGGATGGGGACAATCCCTTTGCTGCCGTCAGTCGAGGCAGATCCCGCTTTCCCTTCTGACCAGCTTTGGCTGCAGGCACAGGAAAGGCAGAGCTGGTTTTGCTGCATGAAACTGTTGCCGCTTCTCTTTGAAGTGTTCAGTGAATATAATCTTGTTTTTCCAGACTCTTATCAACCTCGCATAAACCAAGGAGTGGCAAACATTTCAGCCCTGCTTGGGAAGGTGTAAGGGGAAGATTAATACATCTGTCAGCCCTAAGATGGGTCCTGCCTCACCTTTCTGAGACAGAATTTGGGCACTTCTCGACTCAGTGCATGACTGTAACCCATGGACATAGAATCACGGAATGGTTTGGGGTGGAAAGGACCTTAAGATCATCCAGTTCCAACCCCCTGTTCCAAAACCCAGGGACATCTGAAAGTCTGACCTCTACCAGCAAATCACAGCCTTCCTCTGGGCCAACTTGAATGGTCAGGACCCAAAAGCCATGATTTGAAGGCAATAAGTACACCCCATCCTTTTTCCCATTGCTTGCAGTGGCAGTGGTGGAAACCAGAATGATGTGCCCAGCTAAAACACTGCAACCAGGTGATCCTTACCTATAAGAGGAGAGAAAGCTGCTCTGAGTCAGGACAGAGCACAACAAGGCAAGTGCATTGCCTTGGACTTGTTCAAGAGGTGGAGATGATCTTTATATTTTTATGGTGTCTGACACTGTAAAAATGGCTGTGAATTAAAAAAACCCCACTATTTGGGGTTTTTCAGCATGTGTTTGAGGAAAGATGTGCAAGGTGGTGGCAGCATCCAGGCATCTGTAGGTGTGAGGGATGGAGAGGCACTGACTGCAGCTGGAGCGCAGTGATAACAAAGCCCCATTTGGGATCTGCTGTTGATAGGAGCCATTGGTGACTGGAGGCTTCATCAGGGATATCAGCACCATTCCTTCAAATAAAGGCAGGAACAGACACAAAAGCCTAGGAACTGCCTGTCTGCAACAGATAACTCTTCTGTTAGATTGCTCTGCACGACCAGGCAAGGCTTAAATGATAAGCACAGAGGCTTTGTGTTCAGGTAACTTTACTCACATTCAAAACCAGGGAAGGCAGTGGCATCACCCAGTGGCTTTCTCCAAGCTCTCAATGAGGGCAGGTTTTCTCTTCCATACACTTGCATTTTAATGGGTGAAGGAGGGTATCTGTGCATTTGGACAGCTTATTCAAGCTCTTCAACTATCTTCTTTCTCTGCCCTTTCCCACCCAGATCTCACCATCTCACAGCTGAAGGGTGGACAGAGAAAAACTGCTGTTTTCCTCATACAGGGAACTGAGGAAAAGCCTCCAACTCCAAATCCTACCTTGTGGGTTATTCTTGCTCTGTATGCCTTTAATAAGAGCAGATTTAGCCCTACAAATCAGGCTACATTCACGCTTAATGCAGCATGAAATCCTCCAGTCCATACTACATCTCTGGAGATTTGGGTTGCTTGTATGCAAGATCTGGCTTTCAGTTCTGGCTCCGGATTTCAATTTCCCGTCATATACAGGTGCTTGGCTTGGGAGCCTGCCCTGCTGCTGGTCCTGAATGCTAATTCCAAGCAAGCTGTATGAAAGAGCTATTGTATATGTGATAAGGAAGCGCTGGGAGCTAGCGTCAGAGTCTCAGCTGATTGTAAACTGATATTCCTCCCTTGTTTAAGTGGAAAATTAGATGGAAAAAATCATTAAAATATGGTAGGCATTTTCTTCAGGCTCTTTGAAAGGCTGCAGTTTCTCAATGCATTCAAATAAGCTCTGTATTCCCTATGCCCTTGTAGTACAGCGCAACTGTCAAAAAGTACATGACTAACTGCTATCTATTCTCTCTTCTATTGTAATTAAGGCACCAGGAATGTTTATGGGATTTGAGCCCTTGCATTTCATAAGTGTTGGACTTGTGCCTCCACTTTAATCAGGTGAGGGATCAGTTATAATTAACGTAGGACTTTGGATGCACATGGCTGCTTATAGAGTTAATGAAGATGGATTCCTTCCCCAGAATAGATTACAAGAGTCCTGCAACCGTTGACTCGAAGGTGTTCTTGGTGAGTAAATCACTGCAGAAAGTCAAGAAGTGCTGCAAGATGCCAGAACTCTGAAGACTAGCAGGGACTATGCCTGCTGAGGATGCTCTTGTGGTGAGAAATTAGTAGGAGACCAGTGGGATGCTCTTGCTTTGGATTGACATTGGGCTGAGAGTCTAGAAGACAAAAGACTGCAAGAGATGAGTCTTGGGCAGCACCAACCATTTGGAACTCTGATGAGTCAATTTGTCCCAGGCATCAGGATACTTGAGGCTTTGCTGTGTGCACCTCCCATCCATCACACCCACCAGCATGTCTGTGTCTGTATGCTCAGACACAAACTCAGCTCTCATTTGTCACAGTCTTCCTTCCTCTTGTGTCCCTTCTCCCCTTTATTTGCCCTAGTATGTATGGATCTGTACCTCCATGTGTCTCCAACTACAAAATACAGTGCTATTTCTAAGTTTTCAGGCAAATCACATCTATTATGTATCTGCATCTTTTTGCACAGTGGTAGATGATGTTAGTTAGGAGTTCTTGGATGCAGAATAATACAAACACTAACCAAATGAGAAAGAAATGGGAAAATAGGACAACGTGAAAGACAGGGATAAAATCCACAAGGGCAGGGATTTCAGGCCATGGCTGGCTTGATCGAGTGCTGGCAACAGCCCTGCTTCAAGCTGGAGCTTGAATTAGAGACTTCCAGAAGCCTTTTCCAGCCAATGCTGCTATAATCTGGTGATTACTAATGAAGTTAGAACATTCTGAATTTCACTAGTTTTAGAACAGAGCAGTTGGATGAACAAACCTACATCTCCTGAGACTCAAGTCTGAATTGCATTGAAGAAGTATCCTTGGTGTTTCATCTGTCGTAAGGCAACTCTGCAGCCCCAAGAAGCTCACAAGGGACAAGCTCATAGATGGAGCCAGACATGGCAATATCCTCTTTTCATTTAAAGATGAAGTCTAGGATTCTGAGTTAACAGAAGGGGTTGCAACATTGCATTGTAGGCTGAGAAACCAGGACTGAAGGCACCTGAGACCTTTCTGGACTCTTTTGGCCAGCTCCGAAGTGCTGTGGATGCTGTGTCGATGCCAGCAGCCAGCACAAGTGGAGTGGAAAGTTCAGAGTGTTGGTGCCTTTTGGACGTTTTAGGGCTGGATATTGTCTGACTGTCAAAAGATTCTCTCTTCTACTCACAAAGGGTGAATTCTGGCTTTTGATGCAGTTCCTTGGGATTCCCACTGAGAACAGACCTGTCAGCTGTGATGTTGGGAAAGGATTTGAATGCAATCACTCTCAGTGTGACAAAATGACTATATGCTCATTATCAGAGCCTGAAATCACACCATATTGCAGTACTCAGGACAGTAAAGCATCTCCTTCCCCTAGTTGTCTGGCTGAATTACATCATTTGTAGCCAGATGCTCTCATACTGGATCAGACTGTGCTGGTGCAAAAAACACTGACTGAAAGCTCCCAAACCAAGGTTTACTGCCCACAGACTATCTCCTACTGCCAAATTCAGTGCTGTAAAAGGGAATAGCACTGACTTTTCCCAAGATCCTGACACCTGCATTGATTTTTGCATCATTTGCCTTATCTCCTATTGTATAGAGAGAAAAATTGAAGGACTGAGGGGAGAACCCTGATTTGTTTCCATAACCTGAGCCTCCACATCAGCATGGACTGGTCCAGAGTGCCAGCTAGCATGATCACATTAGACTGACTTAATAGAAGAAGCTTAAGGAAATATATTTCACTGTCCAAAAGGATAAAAGCATTTGTAAGGCTTTCTGCTCTGCTCATCTGGCAAGCTTAAACTTGTCGTGCCATAACTTGATTTCGTTTGATTATGTGCTTACCTGATTTGGCAGAAAACCCGAAAAGGCAGAGTCTAGCACTTGTGGATGGGTCTATGCAGTTTAGATAACTGAGTGCTGTCTCTGCTTTGATAAGAACAGCCACTATGGGGTCATGATCAGAGTCAGCTTTGTGTCTACCCTTCTGCTGCTCAGAGCCCTCAGGTTGCCCAAGGAGGCCGCGAAGTCTTTAGCTTTAGGGACATTCAAAACCTCATTGCAAAAGGGCCTGAACAACTTGGTCTGACTTTAAAGCTAGGCCTAACGTCATAGTCTTCTCTGTTAGAGGAGGAGTGTTGGAGCTGGAGGCACCCAGTGATCTCCTCCAGCTTCAGTGCCTCTGCATTGCATCTCATGGGGAAAATGAGCTGTGTTTTCCTTGGGCAAAACACTCATTTCAGCACTTCAGTGGTTACACAGACAGGGTCTGTGCAAATAACAACGTCAGGAGAAGTTACCAAGGGATGAAATCCCTTCTTCCCCCTGAGTGTGTTGGAATTGATTCATTTTCATGAGAGATATGCTCACACTTGGCACTAAACCCTTCCACTGCTCCTTCAATCTGCACTGAACACCCACATCAAAAGTTGCTTTTCTCCCCCAATGTTTTTCTCCTTTTCCATGAGTTTCTGTGCAGGTTTGCAGTAACAGAGGGACCTGAGAGCTACAATGAGTTATTGCAGCCAACACCCCTGCAAAAGAGAGTGGTGAACTACCCTTTAACATCCCATCTTGCCAATCTGTCTTCATACTACAAGCAAACATGGTTGGCTATGTGCAATCAAATCCTTATTTTCACATATAAACTGAATGTAGCTGGTGTATATACATCTGGGGATCTGCTGCTCCTTTGACAGTTTCCCATTCCAGGATATTCCCACACTGAACCAGGTGTGACTCCGTAGTTTAGGTTTCACCTAAACTTCCAAACCAAAGAGTTTTCAGCATAAATCCATTTATATTAGCTGGTAGTGGCACAGCACCCACCCTCCCTAAGACATCACTCATTTGATTAGAGTTGTTGGAAGAACCTGATATGAAGAATCCTCAATGTTCTATTATTACTTCTTTATTCTTATGGTGCTCTGTTTTCAAGCAGACTATGTCTCTTTGATCATCTGCATTATATCTTACTCTTATTGCAGCATATAATGCTTGGTAGAAGCAGTTCATGTTGGATGACCTTCTGTTCTTACATGCCTTTGAGAAAACAGAACTCTTTGGTTACAGCAACCAAGCCACAAAACAAGGAAGAAAGCAAAGAGATCAGGAATAGGGAACATGCCAGAAATGGTTGTTTTCCCCAGGCACCGGTTTATGAGGACTGAGTTTTCCTTGTTGGGATGAACCTTGGCAGCACCCAGTGGGCAGCATCATCCCTTTACTGAGGTGTGTCAAGAAGTGCACATCTTGAGGACATGGGCAAAGCTCCCAGGGACAGCCTGGGGTCTCCAAGGCTCCTGTAAAATTACACTGAGTTTCTATAGCTGCAGAGGGGGTGGCAACAGAGTTAAGGAAACACAAACTCATTTCAAATGCAAATACCAAGGCAACAGTTTGCATTGAAAATCAGCAGCTCTGAATGTCAGGGATAGAGTCTTACAGGCTTCATCTGCCCCATTTCAGGCAAGGTGCACAAATGTGGGCAGGCTGCTATTTGTAGAGATTGGGCTGGAAAGGGAAAAGTGGGCTGGAAAGGGTCTCTAATGATTTCTATGGCAGCAGTGACCTGGGGGAACTCAAACCTCTGTAGGGATGCAGTTGGGATAGGAGGTCCCAAAGGAGGACTGCAACAGCAGCAATCAACAGAGGATGGTCCAAGTTTGTGGAGTCAGCAAGGGGATGATTTGAGAACTGGCTACAGACTTGCTTAAAAGCAGCAGCAAAGAGATGTCTGGCAGTGTTGGAAGGCTGAGGTTTGAAAAGCAGGAGGACAAGCATCAGGGATGGACCAGGATTCACTTTGCTTTGGAAGAGTTCAAGGGTCTTGTCTCAACTTGTGACCTGGAACTCCTCCCTCACCTGCTGTAAAATCTCTTCCACTCTTTTTTAGCAACACAATTTCAGGTTAGAAAATAAATGAACACAGCTTTCAAATGAAACAGAAGCTGGTGTTATCCCAACAGTTTCAGCCCTCACTTGCCAAGTTCTGCTCTGGCGCAAATGGGTCTCTTCCATCTGGTGTGTATTTCCAGCTCTCTAAATTGAAGTTCTGTCCATGTGATCTGTTTGCTGAAACAGAAAACTTCATGGGCCATTTGTAACAGGTTTCTCTGCCTCTCTGTCCCTCTGTTTCTTCATTGTGCAGGAGATGAGCATTCTTCTGCCACCAGTGTAGACTGCTGCGTGGTGGCTGCACTGAGCACATGGGCTGGGACCCCATAGATGTCTGTGGGTACCGCTTTAGAAACTACAACCCCAAGTGGAACAGCATCTCCAGCACACAAAGAAACTGAGATTCAAGAGGCTTCATCCTCCAAGGCACTATGCTTGGATATAGAAGATGGGATTTAGACCTTTCAAAATGGTACCCAATTTCTGTTCCTTTTAGTTTGGTACCTTGGCCACTGTTACAGCTCATAAGAGCTGTAACTGTTGTTACTACAGACATTTGCCCACATACATTTCTTCACAGAAAGGCAAGCTTTCATAGAACTTTTCTTTAAGAAGAAATTCCTATGGAAGGAAGACCGGAGGCACTGGATAACAGCTTCTTTAAACTGTGTAATTATAACTAGAGTATCCAAAAGCTTATAACCAAAGCAGATGTTAGCTCCAAATCTAAACCAATTATTTTTAATATCTCCTCTTGATGGACTTATGCTAATGCACTCTTTTATTATCATGAGCAATTGTAGCTTGTGCTGTGCTTTAACAGTCTCATTACAGAGATAACACTTGTTTTGTGGGCCCCTGATAAGGGCAGGCTTTGAGTTCACTCAGCAAACAGTAGCATGACAGAGATAGGGCAGGGGTTTGCATCTGCTGCTCTACAGAGGGCAAAACCCAGGAGCTCTCAACATCTGAAGAAGCAATCAGAGTTTCTCTCTGTCTCATCTACATGGGGAATTAATGGGAAATTAATGAGTGTCTCCAGCAAAGTATTTCTATGTAGATCCCAAAGAAACTTGCTTGGCTGTGCCTACAGCTGGTGGCTGGGGATAGTAGGACTAACTGACTGAGGATATTTATCTATGTTCTGTGCCCCTTTTACTGCTCCAAGAGGGACATACACTGGAGATGGTCTCTTTCAGAGGTGAAGAGCAGGCTGTGATGCTGTTCTCTTGGCTTTGGATTTCTGAACAGGCAACTCATTAAATGCTTTTAAAGCATCCTTGTGAAGAAAGCAGGTTCATGCAACAATCCCCAGCCAAGGGGAAAATCTCTGTGCCTGGGAGGGAGAGGTCACGGCTCAGTTTGGAGCTTTCTTTCCAAGCCCTCTGGCTGCCTGCCCCCCTGCCTGTGAAAAACAGAGCTCGGGGTTTTGCCTTCTGTTTTGCCAACATTACCACAGATACTTTAGCCGAAGGCAAGCGAACAGAACCTCTTCTTTCCCTGTAGAAATTGCTCTTTCTTTCCTGCTTAACACAAATAAAGCCTTGTGCAAAAATGAAAAGGACTCACAAGAGTAAGAATGTCCAGAAATCAGCTGCCAACTTCATCAGCCACCACTTCTATGAGATGCCTGGAAATGCACCTGGCTACCCCTTAATGCAATGCCCATCACCAGAAAGGTTTCTTAAAACCTTTTCCAAATCCTGTGAGCAAAATCTGTGCATTGCCTTCAGCAGACTCCGGCTGTATCAGATGCTCCCACTAGATCACCAGTCCATGCACGCGTCTCGTGAGGCTCTTCATGTACCACTATCTATCAAGGATGTACCTGGTTTACTTAGTGGGATGTGAGCAGTGCTTGGGAGCATCTTCACTGCTGTCCCACAAGCCACATGTGGCATTGCAGACTGCCCAGTTGTGTGGCTCCTGAGAACAACGCTGAGCATCCCACAGGATGTGGATTAGAGGAACACACCTAGGAAGGGGCAATGGGGACCTTATCAGCTTTTATACATGTGAGCCGCTCCAATGGAGATGAACCCATTGGCAAGCAGACAACATAGAACCACATTCAGACAAACCAGCACCTCTGACCCTCTGTCCAGAGGGCTAAATAGGACAAATAAATCACTATATGCCCTGTGGAATAAGTATTCTTCTGATTACAGAGGCAAGTTCTGCTTATGATGCCCTCCTGCCTCCATCAGCTGCCTCCCTTCCAGCTCCAGAGCAGCCAGAGAAAATTGCCAGGCTACAATAAAGCTATTTTTCAAGTGACTCCAACCATTAAACACATGTGAAGGTCATGGGGCTGTTTTCCCCTCTCCTTCTTCTAAAATCCATTTTTATACAGATCAATATCCATGAAAATTGAAGGAGAAAACAGACTTTGGGAAGCAAACTTTAACTGCTTGGAAGCAGGGCAAAAACATGGTGCTCCCCAGCAATGTTTTGTTAAGAAGCAGGCTGAGATTGGCTTCTCTTTCATTCTTCAGCTGGATCCTTGTTTTCACTGTCTCTTCCAATACAGGAAGAGTAGTGAATAAAGCTCAGCACCCAGCACATCCGTTCCACTACATTCCAAAGGAGTTTTCTCCTTGCATTGCACAGGATGAGCTTTCATCCCATCAGCTGCAATGGGCAGTTTCTGGTTACTGGAAACCTTGGAAATGAAAAGAATAGGAAAGGGTCTTGCTTTTTCTTCCCTCCTCCCTGGCTTATTTACCTGATGTGATTGAGATGCAGTTTCAAGATTCAGCCAGCACAAACCCTACCTCTTCCTCTCTGAGTCATCCCATTTCTGTATCAAACACCCTATCAATAGCCATCACATAGCATCTCCTTCAAAGACCAGCTTCATCCTCCCAACCCTCTCTCCATTAAGAAGAGATGGAGTAAATCAGCTCTCTGGCTGGTCCCAAAGGCTTCCACGCTGTAGTAGAAGATAAATTGCACCATTGCTTTTTATGACTAATGCAAGGTAATCATACTAAAACCTTACAAAGTGCCATGCATCTTCAAAGAGCTGTATGGCCATTAGCTAAACAGCACTGCTCAACACAGGAAAGCAAGCAATAATGCAAGATAGGGAAAAGTAGTGCACGTTTTCCTCCCTCTGAAATACAGCTGAATGTATGGGGGAGCTTCATTCCTATTTCACAGGACAGTATCACAAGCCTTTGGATACAAATGAATTGTGCACAGCCCCCATAATCTATGGGATGCAATGCAAGGGAGAGATGGACAAGATTAGTACCACTCCACTGGTGAATATCCCAGATTAACAGTGATGCGCTATAGGCTCTGGAAATAAAGCTCCTGCTCCCTCTATCGGGAAGAGGCTCCTGACTGCACAGCCTTGCACATCAACGCTGTCCTGGTCAGATGCTGCCATTCCACAGGAGATTAATCCCAAAGTGCTTATTTTACCAGTGAAATATCCGCAGGGATGTGGCTAAGCATCCTAATAGGATGCTCACTAAATAGGAGTGTCTCTAGACCTGAGTCTCTGCCTTGTCCCCCCTCCCTGAATAATGTATTTGATGCTATCAATACATCATGGAATAAAACCAAAACATTTGCTTTTTCTTATCCCTTTCCTTTTACAGGAATTCATGTTTTGCCTCATTTAGGAAACCACAGTCTCACTGAGTCCCTTATTTTTTGCCAATGATGCCACTTCCACTCTACAAACAACAAGAGACATCTAAAGGGGGACCTCCTAAACCTGGGGAAGACCACAAATTTCCTGTGTTCTTTCCTGATTTAGGAGACATGAAATCCAAATGCTTTGCACTGCTGAGCTGGGGCTGTGTGTTTCCTATTCTAGAAGCAAACTCCTGCTCTTCCCCATTAAAACCAGCTCTGAGGTGGCTGGTTGTAAGTGATGCTTCCCCAGGAGTCCCCAGAAACTCCACTCTATCCAATTGGTGCTTACCTATGATTACCAAGCAGGTAGGTGGGGTTTTGGACTCAGAAGGATCCAGAAGTTCAGCTGGGAGAGGCAGCAAGTCAATCTGCTCCCATTCAGGTGATGCTCTGCAGCAGCAGGAGGGTTTCCAGTGTGGTGCTTGGCTGTATGTTCCTTCTGCTCTATGCTAGTTGATAGAAAGCACTGAGGGTGAAATATCCCTGCCCAAAGAATCTGAATAAAAACCATTTTCCCTTGAGCTTGAAGGCCAAGAGGCCACAAGACATTAAATACCCAAGTTTTTGGTAGTTGCCCACCCAGCAGCTTAGCAACATGCAGGGAATAACCCTTTCAGCTTTAGCTATGAGATCAGGTAGTTCCTGACAGCCAGGACAACTGCAACCTTAAGGGAATTGGATGATGTGCATTCATATGAATTCCTTCTAAGGCTCCAGCATCTATTTCTGCCCCACAAGGAACATTTACCACTGCAGGGAAAAGGGTCCTCCTGATTTTCCCTCTGGACCAGACCATCAGGGCACTGGGGGTTAATTGCCAAGAAAAAGCAATGCTTCCCTGCGTGGTCTCCCTGTTGGCTTGGGGAATGTGAGCAACGACTCTGGGTCTGCTGGGCAGCTCAGCTCTACTTTGGCACAGCGGGTACCACATCTGGCTCCATCAGCATTCCATAGGATAGCATTGGGATGCAGCCCACAGCAACACATGAGCCCATTCAGATGACAGGGGAATATGATTTAGCAAACAGAGAATTTTCTTGCTTATCACATTGGTGTGAAATATAATGAGACAAAATATAACAATGTACTTAAGTACACTTTAATGTGTTGCATCCATTGGGAAATGCTCACACCTGGCTTTCTTTAATAGCTTTGGGGAGGAAGGGAGCTGCTGAAGGCTTTGAGCCAAGTAATCTGGCACAACCAGAGGGCTGCTGCGCCTGAAGAACACTCTCTATTCTGCCAAGCCTCTTTTCACTGCCTTGTCCAAATGACTGGCAGGCTATTCAAACTCCAGGCACTGGTTTAGCTACATGCTGGTACCTCATCATTCGAGAAAAGATATCAGTGTGGAGAGAGGGATGCCACTTTTTCCTTTACTCTTACAAAACTGCTGTTTCATCACCAACCTTGCTATGGAGAACAGCATCCACTTCACTCCTGGAGAGCTCTCCAAAATCCAGCGTGTGCTTTCCTAATTGAGGACTGATGCCTGGTAAGCAAGATAACTCATGGAACAGAGTAAGGTCCCTTTGCAGTGCTATTCCTTGGCTCTGAGCCCACCTCAGTGCCACCAGCCTCAGTTTTGAGCACAGTGATAAGGAGATTGCACAGGGAGGCGAAGAGCTTCAGTAACCATCCTTTATCTGTCAGGATGCAGCTGATGTCTAACCTTAAGAAAATCAATATTGTTAAAGGACTCTGAAGGGACAGCGTCCTTGTAACTGAGAGCACAGGAGATGTCTGAGCTTGATGTTATACATCAGAAAGAAAATGCTGCCTAACGTTAGAGGTAAGAAAGGGAGGTGTGAAGGTTTAATGCTAGGAAATGTCAGGCTCCATCCCGTTCCTTTTCATCTACCTTTAAATATGTTCCCAAAGCACCAAGATATCACCAGAAATAAAGAAACGAAGCGAAGTAGTGCAAAGAAAAATAAATGTGTATTTCATCTCATGAAGGTTAAATCTCTGGTATTTTTACTGAATGCAAATTTTCCATTCTGATGCTTTGAGGCTTAAATTAATGCTTGTGATTATTTAATTCTCCTCCATTTCCCTTCCGCTTGCAACCGTCGCTGCTGTTTGGAATATCACACATAGACAGTTTTGCAGCTGCCACAGTCATGCATGTGAAGGTACACGCTGTATCATGCTCAACTCTTCAGTGTGAAAGTCTGGGCTACGTTGCTAGTGTAAAAACCACGCGTGACTGTGTCGTCAAGCTTCTAGCTATTCCCTTGGCAAACTACAGGTCATTCCCTTGGCATCTGTCCCGATCAAATGTACATTGCACAAAGTCATGGTTGAAATGTACAGAGGAAATTACACATTCACCAAAAAAAGGAAAAAAGAAGAAGAAAAAGAAGTCCCAGTGCTATTTTACAAGTGTGTTCCATTCAATACATACAAAAACGTTTTCAGATTGTACAGAAGTACCAAAGGCATTATGAGAGATTCTTTGGAGATGAAACGAAAGTGCAAAAAAGCCAAGGCAACAGAGCAAATGAAAGGAAGCAAAGCAGCAGCTGTCTTTGCTTTCTAAAGGACAACCAAACTTCCACGCTCAGCCGAGCCCTGGGTTTTTCCAAGCAGGAAGCGAGGGGTGAAGAACCTGCATTCACACCAAGGATGAAGAGCCCGTCCCTGGGTGAGATTCACCTCTCCGCTCACCATCAGGACATACCCATGAGCCATCTTTAGCCTAGTTCAGCCCAAGTGAGCCAGATGCTGTTATAAAGCATGATAGCTCCATGGTATCTCAGGGAAACAGCAACATACTCCAGCAATGGATATACCCTTTGCTTAGAAACATAGTTAGACCTGAAGTGGCTCTTCCAACTGATAACTTTGGACTTAGAGATGAATTTCAGGCCAACGCAAAAACTCTCATCATTCTTTTTTCAATGGCATCCAGCAGTATATAACTGGAAAAATTAGCTCTTCATGCCTTTCTTTATTAGATTAAACACTGAAGGATACTTTCTACCCAATACAGACCTTATATCTGTGAAAACATGGGCAACATTACATCCTGGAGGATGATTCATTTGATGAGGTTGGAGAAATCTCTGCATAGGGGCAGTCGGAGTGTGCGGGCTGTCCTGCTTGGAAAATGAGATTTATTGGTTATAACTTTGTTATTTCTTTCATAACTCTAAGATCAAAAATGGGCTTTTGAGGACTCTTTTCTTAAGTATCTCTTACCTAGGGGCTTTTTAAAGGTGTAGGCAAAGGTAAGAAGAGGAGCCACAAGGCGTCTGCCTTTGGCTCTCCAATGGTGTAGGACAACTGTTTGGCCACATGGCCTGGGAATGGGCTTTTTGGCAGTGGCCACTATGTTCTTTTGTTTGTTTGAAAGGAAGCCAAATAAATCATCATTTAAAGCAACTGCATCACCACTGCACGGCCTGTGCTGCCTTCAGAGGTGGGATTTCTCCTTGGGATGGTGATTACACCTCAATCCCCTTTGCAAATCTTCCTTTTTGATAGAAATACATTATTAAAATGGTCTTTTGGTTTGGTTTTACCCATTCCCCTACATCCAAAAACCAGAACTTTTTACCCCTGCGCATCTCAGATGCAGCTTTATCTGTTTTAAAGCTTTATCTGTGTGTGCACGTTTGTATGCACATGCATGTACAGCAATATGCACGCACGCAAACAACGCGCCCACACTTTTGCAGCCAAAGTTGTGTTGTCCTTTCATCTTGCAGGTTATGACAAAGATAAACTGTGAACTTCATTCAACCTGTACAGAATTTACAGTTCAGATGAATAGCAATGAAGAATATATAGAAATACAACAGTTGTTGAGTGGATTTTTGGCTGTGTTTGCTTTGTTCAGGTATCTTTTAAGTAACATTGCAGAGGCAATCTCGCTTATTTTAGCTTCCTTGTAAAATCTGCTTAAAGAAGCATCCAAATGCAGTGTATTCCTTACCAAACCAGGATCCTCATTTTTCTCTTCTCCCAGTTATTCAAGTCACATCACAAACTAGGCAGGTAACCTTTTGTTTGGTGTCTGTTCAATGCACATAATGCTTATTACATGTAGTGATACCTACCAGCATTTGGCATGTAATGTGCAATCTGTGTGCAGTACATGTGGATAGTGTGTCCAAGTGACACCAAGCAAGATAAATCTCATAAATACAATGTCTATAATACTGGAGAAACAGGAATATACTTTTAGTGTGTGGAGCATTGCTGTGTAAGAACAGTGGCACCCACCTATACGAATTACTGAGAAAAGAATAAAACAGTTATAAGAATCATTTACTGAATCTCCTAAAGCATTTGATCTACCACGCAGCAACTGCAACTAGGTTTAAAGTCTGCTCTTGATGTAAAATCACAACATCTCTGTCATTTATCAGCTGTATCTTGTTTTACCTCAGTGTTTCTGAAAGTCTCAGTCTCTGTGTGTGAAGTTTTTGTGTAAAAAAGTGAAGAAATAGCAAATTTTAGGGTTAGGGTTTTTGTGGTCGGATAGAGTAACCAGCACAGAAGAGTCCCCATCCTGCCTGCTGACAGGAGCATGGGGTATCTTCAGTCCCAGGGAAGATGCTGGACCAGTATGAATAGGCAGGACAGAAAAGCCCTGTCACCAGCTTTGATGCCTTCTCCTCAGGTCATCAGCAACGTGGTGTCTGCAGAGATGCTAAAGGACTGATCCCCTCTATGTCCGCATCTGTAATAAATCCCTTTCATGAGCATCACCACGAAACACTGGGGCACGGCCACTGTGTTGGTCAGGTTTAAGGGATTACCATGAAATGCTGCTAATGCCCATGGCATGCTAAAATAAGGAGGCATTTTCTCACCTTGGCTTGCAAGGCTTGTGCCGACCTCTTCTTGTGTGGAACAGGAAGGAGACAGCATCCCCCCAGGTCCACAGCCATCAAATGGAGCTGAAATTCCAGGGGAGGCTTCACTGGCAGCATGACATTCAGCCTTGGTTTTGGGCCAGAACCATCCAAAGTGGAGATTTTGGCATGGCTTCTGCCTGAAACCATTAACCCTGCCCTATAATTATAGGCATAGCTGCAGGTGAAATGCAGCCTGAGCTTGGCACTGAGTTTTGGAAAGCTTTGCAGTTAGCTCAAGTTTCTCAGAACTAGGCAAAGAGATGCTGCTTGAGCAATTCATCTGCGGTTGTATTTACAGGAATTAGGAGAGGAAAAGATGCTTCCAGGTTCACTGGAAGCTTTGGAAATAGCACAGCTTGGACCAGCTGCTTTCCATGTCTCCCCATTAGCAAACTGGAGCCTGGAATGCAAAGCCACATGTTTGGACTGCTGAAGGGGATGGGGTCTTGAAAGCAGCTCTTGCTGCAGGGAGCAAAAGCATCAACACTGTTAGAGTCTGTGAGCTCTTCTCTGAGACGTTCAGCTCAACAAGAAAACCTGAACTGAGCCCTCATCCCTGCTTCGCCACAATCAGCTAAAGCCAAGGGGACAAACCCTTACAGGGCACTGTAAATAGGCTCCAGCCCTGTGCTGAAAGGCTCCAGCAGAACAAATCAGTGATGCTGAGGCCACGGTGGCTCAATAGGCAAGCAAAAAACTGCCAATAAAAAGCAAAACAGCCATGCTAACAAAACATGAAGGCTCTCTGGTGCATCTAGTGATGCCAGGCCAAAAGCAAGTCTTGGAGCAGAGTTCTGGCATTACATCGTCGCTTGCATATAGTCTGGACAAGGAAGGTGAGGATATGGGACCAGTGTCAAACTAGATTATGGCAACAGCACAGAGAGGTACAACAGACTGCAAACACCAGCACAATGGGAAACCCTGAAGGCTTCATGACAGTCTGGTGTTACAGTGGGGAGAACTGTGGCAGAACATTTATGGACATTTGAAGGTAGCTTAGAGCCTCTCCTTAAGAAGAGCAAGAGATGCTTCCACAAGGAATGGCTATGGCACTGCTGCAGGGTCCCTGAGACCCCCAGGGGCTATAGACAAGGGTGAGTGACATATCCAAGGAGGGGTTTTCAAAGTCTGGGAATCACATTCCCCCCTGCTCCTCGGGCTGGGCTGCAGGCATGAAGGCAGATGCACACCAGAGGTGGATGCAGGCGAGAGAACCCCATGAGAATTAAATCAGACATATGGCAAGCCCCACAGATGGGGATTCAAATGGGATCTCCAAATGAAGACCAGGCATCCACCTTTGGCACTACCTGCTCCTTAAAACCCTCAGAAAGGGGTAGTACCTGGGATGCTCTTCTTCAGAGGCATTTGGATGCAAAGGAGGTTGTTATACACAGCCAACACAATTCATATCTCTTCCTCCCCACGTACACACTTTGAGGACCCACCATAGATGCAAACGTAGTTGCTTTTACCCCTTTAGTTACAAGCAGTAGAAGTGGAGTTTGTGCATGCTGTATCAGAGGGATGGGGCAATGATCAGTGCCAGCATGAAAGACACTTGGTATATCAGTGTTACCTAAAGAAGCACCGCAGCATCCTACACGATGGGTCAATGGGAGGACGGGCTCTCCCAAAAATGATGCTCTTGGCAACGTTACCTCATCAGGTACTACAGCAATCTGGGAGTGCAGATACAGCTGGAGCATACTGCTGTCTACTCATCTCAGGCTGCATGCAGTAGCAGGCAAAATTGAGAGTACAGTCAGTGAGAGAGTCCAGAAAGCACATTCATATGGTAAAAAGGACCCGGCTGCTCCCTCTGCAGCAGCCGCTCCTTGATGCTACCTAAATTAGAAGCGTGATTAATACTGTATCAAAACGTGTGTAATCCCTCTCCCTCTAGACAAGCAATATAAGGCAAGCAGTATTGTGTCACTGGGGCATCAAACACTAAGATATACTAAAGAAGATTCCTATGTATTATTATTATCCTTATTATTAAAAAAACCCCTATTGTTATCATTAAAAACCCAACAATCCCACACCCCTGCTCTAAGCAGGTTTTGCTCTGTGATGCAGAGAAGTCGGGGTGTTTGTGTGCTAAAAGCTTTTACACCACTGAGCAGCACAGGGCTGAGAGGGGGATGCTCCTCTCACCACCCTGCCACAGCCCTCCCCATCCCAGCCTCAATGTTACCTGCAATTGAAGGAGCTTTTGTATCTTATTTCCTTGTTTCTGGTTCATGAGAAGGAAGCTGATGGAAACAGAAGATGCTCACCCATGATGGAGAGCGGATGAGAGAGGATGCAGGCATGCGGGCATGGGTTGGAGGACCACGGGCGTGCTGGGAAGAAAGGGATGAAGGCTCAGCATGAGGGTTCACACAAGCATGGATGGAGAAACAGAAATCCTTAGCCTGCTCCTGGGCTTTTTAACATTCCCAATAAAATACTCACTGCTAAGGGTCTTTTTATGGGACAACTCTTTGGCAAATTCCTTAGGAATTTCGGTTCCTTTTCTAATCCATTCTGGTTTTAGCACTAATGCTGCTGTGACCATAGTGATCTGAGGGAAATGAGCTTTGCAGCAGCTCCCTCTTGAGAGAAAATGAGTGAACGTGTTTTGCTTTCCTCTTGGGTTAGGAAGGGGAGCGTTCGCATCTGAGGCGATGCTCAGGCTTCTCAGGTACATTATAACAAACTCGTTCTAAAAACTCACATAATTTAAAATCTTAAAAATCAATTAAAAAAGTAAAAATATACCCATTTACCTGCAATGATCCTGCAGAATTCATTTGGCTCTAGTAAGCAGCATTTGATCTATCTGATGTATCCCATAGTCTGTCTAAAGAAACAGAACGGCCTTCAGGGCTGGACAAGGGTTTGTTTCCAGTGAGTTCCTTGGCATTTGTGTTTTAAAAGTTATTAAGAAGAAAATGAGCCAGCAAGGAAATTCACATACAAAATCTGCACTTGAGGAACATCAAAGTCCCTTCCCAAATATTGGGAAATTCGACTTATGGTTAGTGCTCTGCTCCTGTGTCTTGGGGTCACATAGGAAAGGTCACCTGCACACAGACTACAGCATCTCCTGTTTGAAGACACAAACTCCTCAGACAACTTGAACCCACAACTTAGACCTGAAGCATCCAAAACCTGACTGTGGGTTCAGGTCCCAGCCTCAGGGATGCTCCATTCCACAGCTGGGGCCATTTGCATTATTCCCTTCCCCACCTAGACCCAGATTCTGAAAAACACAAGCCCAAAAGTTTCTTGGAGGCCAGATCCCAGGCACTGCTCCAAGGCCATGGCTTCACATCCTGCACAGAAGCACCTCGAACCTAGGCTCTGTGCACACAACCATGCATGGGCACAAGCATCCCCAGAGCAGTTCAAGTTGGCCTGCTGGAAATTTGGCTTTAACTTCTTTCTTCAACTCCCTTTGGTCTCCCCTTTCTACACTTGGCATTGGCTAAAACTTGTTTCTGTCCTCCAAAAACCACAGAACCAAATCTGGGAGGAAGAGGGCAGCAAAGACCAGCCCGAGAGAGGCTTAGCAGAGGGACAAAGTTTGCCTGTCCATCCTTTAAAAGGTCTTTATCATTGGGATTGCCTTATTAGCACATCAGAACTG
>JANHGB010069051.1:44590-55005 GCA_026283785.1 Coracopsis vasa
TGTGAATAAGATAATCAATAATTAAAACCCTAATCATTTCACTTTTATAATGGGACAGCAAGAAAGAAGCAAATCAGAACTGATTTCTTTTCCTTTTATCTAGTGGTTAAGACTTCTTTGAGGGTGATCACCACAAGGAGTACGTGATACAGGCATAGGGGAACTGAGTGACTGAAAGCAAAGACTTAACAGGGAGCGTTTGACTATGATTTAGGGCAGGAATGGAATTATTTATGTCAATAAGCAATGAGCAGGCTCTGTTATAGTTTATGCAGGCACAAATCATTTCATAGAAATAAGAAGCATGACTTAGAGTTAATTCTGGTGTAGGTTAACCAAAAAATCCAGGTCATTTTGCCTGGATGAATGAGAAGCGATGATTTCTGGCATGGCCGTGGATGGAGGTGTGTTGTCAGAAGTTCTTTGAAATGATGACACAGATAAAGGTGGGATATTTCTTACACCTTGCAAAAAAAATCCATGTGGAATTTGTAGCAGCAAGACACAATCTGTGCTGCCTTTATATAAAACCAGTTTTCTGGAATCAGTGATTGTGGGACAAATTCAACACCTTTTAAAGCTACGAGTCAAAAGATCTTTATATCTGGTGTAGTAATCTGAAGAGGGAAAACAACTCTTCCCATGTGGTCCCTAAAGGAAGTGAGACTGCTGGGATTTCAGCCTATGGAAAACTCAGAGGACACTGTCAGCATCTCCTCTCAAGGGTCTAACATCATCTGGGAAGGAGAAAGGGATTTTGCAATAAGAAATGGATATTCAAAATGGAGCCGATAGGGCTTCAAAATCAGGACAAGAGAAAAATTACATCCCACAGCAGTTGTGCCTCAAAGTCCTGTTGACTTTGCCTCCTATAGTAAAGACATCATCTTTAACACTGCATGACCTCATCCTCACCTGATGTTCTGCCTTTATATCATACCCTTTTGTGCCAGATTTCCAGCAGGCCTCCCTCCAAGTGCAATTGCAAACAAATAAGGTAATAAATCAGTGTTATCTCTGACTTGGACAAGAGCTGCAGGGAGCAGCTGGCTGGAGCAGTGTTGACTTTTGCCTCACCCAACACGATTTCCATTCTGTGGTCACTACAAAAACCATGCCACCAAGTCTGATTGGGGACCTGCTGACACTTCTTGCTCTTAACAAAAGACATCTCATTTAGCAACCCGCTAAGGACAAACCTGCACGATTTACAGCCTTTTTGCACTCAAAGATTTCTCTGTATGGAATTCAAGGGCATCACTGGGTTCACTTTGCACAAAGAAATCTGGAGCCAAAAGGAGTTTGGGAGCAAAGCAGAGAGGGGAAAACTGCAGGAGACAACAAATGGATCAAATGGGAAAGAAAGGAATGAGCATGGCTGGAAGCCTGGGTTCCCTCTGAGGAAAATGTTCTTCCCTCCTGAATGGTGAAAAATGGCAGGAAAAACTGTGTAGAGCCTTTCCCGACACCTCAGTCCCATTGGAAGACCTGCATCTTGGTCCTGAGCACTAGCAAAAGGATGGATTTCATTCCTGTCTGCACCCACATCTTCTCTAAGGCCCAAATAGTCCAGGGTCTCCCCTGGTTGCTGCCTCTAAACAAGCAAACAAGAGACAAAAAAGCCGTGATTCTCCCTTCACCCCAAGCAAGCCAATGTTCAACCTCTCAAAGGCCACACAGAAATGAAGCTGCCACATAAATATCCTTAACAGGTTCTTGATAGAACACAGAGAAAATGTGGAGATGGGGTTTGAAACCACAGACATGGCACCAGCAGAAAACCCACATGGGGTTTGGGCCATAGATGCATGGGAGGATTCAGAGGCACAACGCCAGCCATGGTGTCCCAGCCCTCGTGATGGATCCCAAACACAACCTTTCCTGATCAACCCCTTTGCAAAAAACCCCTTCCAACCTATCCATGTAAAGTGACTTCATTTTGGTCCCAAAAGAAACTCTAAGCATCACTTTTCCCCTCACCTTCCCCCAGCTGAATGCACTGCTGAGGTTCCTGGTAACGACACAACAACCTTTCCAAGAGAAACTACTTTAACCACAATGAAATGGGGCAGACTTGGATTGGCACAACTTGTGGGCAAGCACAGGTAAGAGGCTTCTGAAAGACCATGGAGAAACAAAGAAGCACCTCTTAACTCAGCTTGAGGGGTCCAAAGAAAACCAAAGGATGTCCCGAGAACATGGGTGTGGGATTCTTGGCAGGGTAGAAGAAGAAAGGGAAGATTTCCATGGGGCAAAGTGTGTGCAAAAGTGTTCAGGCACAATGCAAACTGTAAGAAAAGTGCCCCCTCTGACCAACAGGGCTTCAAAAGGATGGAGCTCAGCACTTAACTCACAGCAACACAAGGACCACTGCATCTTGCATGTCCATCCTCTCCCATTGGCCTGGTGGCTGTGGTGCCTCCACAATAGCACTGCCGGCCATGAGAATGGCTTCATACCATGGCAGCCCTGCCACGGTGAGGGCTTGCCTTTGGTTTGCCTTTGCTTCCAAAGCACCTCCAGGTCCATTGTCAATGGGAGGAGAGATAATTAAATATAATACATGGTTTAAAGCATAAAATTCCAGCCCCATAGTCTCTGGTCCTCCTCTGCCTCATTTCTCTGCCCTCTGGGTTGTCTCTCTTCTTTCAGTGTCCCAAGATGGGATAATTTCCAAACCATTCTGGTTTAGAGCAGTATTCTGTATTCTAACCTGTCCCATTTTAAGGCCATGTCTTCTGCTCATGCAAATATTCCAACCACCATCCCTCTCCTCCAGGGGCCTACGCAACACTTCCATGTATTATACTGGAATTATGCCACCTACCTGACAGTTAATAAGGAGCCACAGAGTGACAACCCCCCTGCAATCACCCATGACCTGAAATCTAAGCCAGGAACAGACACGTGTTCATTCCACAACTCCAAAATACCTCAAGGTGGAATCACCAGTGCCATGGCATGGCGATTCCCACCTACCACTTGTAACTGTGACCTCCAAAAGCCCTGGCTGGGTGGTTTATTCCTGCCCTGCGCTTCCGAAGGTTCCCAAGAGATGCAAGTTGCCTACCCTGCACCATGAAATAATCTCACCCAGTGATCTTAGAAAGAGAGTATGAAAGAAATCTGGACTTCACAGCTCCAGTTCGCTCACCACTGTGACCTCTTCCACAAAGGCAGGCTCCGACCTGCTCATTCCCCCACCCCAGAGTAAGAAAGTATCTGCCAGCCAAGGATGTCCTAGAAGGAGGAAAACCTTAGCTGTCGATCTCCTTGAGAAGTTCAATGCATGGGCAGCTGCCAGCGCTCGGATGTGGCTCGGTGGCAAGAAGGCTTCACTGCCTGGAGGCTGACCAGCCCATGTCACTAAAGGGTCCCTCACCCGTGGCCGACCTGGGAGGAGGCCCGCAGGGTGTGCAGAGGTCAGAATCGGTGTCTGACTCCCCTTCTGCAATGTAGGGTCTGATTTTGGCCACGGCTGCATAGCAACCGTTGTTAAGGATGTCCAAATTCTCTTTGGACTGGGAGATGCTAAAGCCGCTGAAAGAGCGCTCCAGTTCCTCGTGGTCTACCGAGGGGATGGAGATGGACGTGTCGCTGTCTCTCATGGCACTCTCGTGGTGTTTGGTTGTAATGTCTTCGTTCCTCAGGTACTCAGCGCTCGCCCTGTGCCCACCGCTGTACGCTGACAAGGAGCGCTCGTGGGAAGGCGGAGGTGGGATGCGGACCAGCGAGCCGGGGTCTCCGACGGGAGAGGAGCCGTGGCTCTGCCGCTGGCATGATGTCGAGGGCGGGCATGTGTTGGTCGGGGCTGGTGGGGCAGAGAAGTTCTTCTGACCCATGGAGCTGGTGGACCTGATGATCTTGATGATGCAGCCGTTCTTGTCAATGTGCTCCCTGCTGCCTTCGGGGCTGTGGTAGGGAGGTGCTGGGTCTGGTTCTTTGGACCCAAAATAAGCCTCCGTCTCCGTTGGTGGGATGCCCATCCGCTGCATGTAAATGTTCACCAGGAAGTCCAGCTTCTTCTCCATTGACTGAACCTGCAAAACACCACAGTTTCAGTGCTACACGCTGCATGTGGGTTGAAGCACATTAATATCCTGAGCACAAACAACTTCTTGGATGCCTACACTGACCCACACCACACTGAAACATTTAGTAGATATTTAATTGTCCTGTTCTAAAACATTTAATTCTCCACCTTGTTGCAGGGTTTGCCTTAAGCTCCTATAAACTTTTTGACAGGCACCAAATTCCAGGAATGCTGGAGCAGCCTCGCATCCCTTCCGCTCCTTACTGCATTTGACACTTGCCTGGCCCCAGATGCCATGGGGATTTCTGAGCCTTATCCTCTAGGGACACTTCAATCTTCAGTACAGCCAGCAGCTACAGCAGCCAGGCTCATGGCCTCATCTGAAACATGTCTAGTGTGGTGGCAAAGAAACCAATGTCCCATTTTCAAAGGTAACATTGACTTTTGGTAGACTACATGAGGAGACTCCAAAATGCCTGTTCTGAAAGTAGCACTTCAGCTTCTAAGCACCCTTTCATAACACCCACCTTGTTTCATTTGCAAAACAGTCTTAGCTCTTACTTCTTCTAAATGGTAACATCCCACTGGGTGAGATTAAGGCAAGAAGAAACCAACAGAAAGCACGCAACACAAAGCATGCACCACCCTCTGATAAGAACCCATTCCTGACCCAATTTACCTGTTTTTCCACTTTCCCAAGCCTGCCCATCATGCTGGGGTCTTCAGGCAGCTCCCCTTCCGCTGGCCCTTTGGTGCGATCCTTGTCGGTCATGGAGGATCCTCTCCCAACGATCTGGTCAACTCTACCGGGATCAGAAAATCCCCCCCCAGCCCCGGAAAAGGACCTGGAGTCAGTTGGAGGCAGCAGGCGAGGAGGGCTCTGCTCACAGCACTTCCATGGGACAAAGCAGCAGCCTCTCTCCCAACTAACACTCCAAATCACTCACAGACACGCGGTGGCACTGAAGTGTTAATTCAGATGCAAAGTTCAGAGCGGTATTAGCAGAGTTGGGAATTATCCAGTTCTGTCTGTACAGATCAAACCTGGCACATTATGCATAGCAAGTTTACCCACTGCAAAGAATCTCTTCCAAATCAATTCACTTCTTATTTGTACTGAGAAATTACTGTTTCACTGGGGAAGATCAAGTTGTCTGTCTAGCATATGTCAATGGGATATTATTTCAGTCTTCGCAGCAGTTTCCTCTCTTCAATGCAAATGTAAGTGTGTAATTCTCATGCCTATGAAAATGGGCCATTTGTCCTAAGAGGTGAAGTTCTGTTTTAGTGGAATTACATCAAGGCTGAATTTGGTTACAACTCACCAAACATTACCAAATCGTCTTCATCTCAATGCTACTGCAATTCATATCTGTACCATTAGACGTTTTCTATTAGCAGGCCTCCAAGCTGGTAAAAGCAGAGGACACTCCTGCCAGTAGCATGTTGTTTGGCACAAACTTCTTTACACACATTACATTTGCAAATTCCCAGTATAGAAACACAGCATGGATACAGCTCTGTATGTAGAGGATGAAGGAGGGCAGAGCCACTTTGGAAGCTGGAAGTCAATTGTATGAGGCATCAACTATAAGTTTTCTAGAGCAAACGCCAGAGCTTCTTGATCCCTCAAAAGTCCGTTTTGGAATAGCTTCTTAATGGCAGCCCAGTTTATAACCTAATTCTATGCCAGGCAAACTTAACCCTTGCATAATGCACCAAACGTAAGGGTGGCAGGGGAAAAGAAGGGTTAATTCATCTGACTGAAACCAAGTTGAGGATTCTTGAGCAGGGAACTCAAAATGCTCCTTATGCAGCTCTGCCGTGTGGGCCATGGGTCCATGCACCAGGAGGAGGAAAAGGAAGGAGCTGAATACAGACAGACAGGGGAAAATAATGGACAAACAAAAACCAAGGAAAGGAATGAGATGTGAGGCTATTTCCAACACAAAGCTACCTGTTTTCTTTACATTTGACAGGGACTTCACATGTATGTTGGCTGTTGACATTAAGGGACAGATACCAGTGGGTACGGACCAGCGTGGCTCCCTTAGCTTATATTAGAGCAACAGCAGGTTACAGCACCAGAAGATCTGGCTCAAAGAGATGAAGTGGATGAGCACATTACACCAAAGACAGGAAATACAAGCCAACAATTATTGTGGAGTTTATCTTTGGTCCCAGAAGATACTTCATTTGGGCAGGGATGTGACAGAATGCCTTTCTGTTTAAGAAGTCATGTTTGATCCTTTGCTTAGCAATATAAGCACAGGAGTACAAGGAGCACCAAGTGCTACAATTACAAGTGTGAGGAATATGCATGCCTTATTTCTCTCTTGTAATGGGAGAAGGAAATTATTGACATGTACAGGAACTCCCCACAAGGGATGCAATTACTGACATGACATACAGCACAAGAAATCCTATGACAATGCTGGTACCATGTAAGCAAAGAGGTATTAAATTGGATACCTCGGACTACCTTGGTTTGGAATCACAAGTCAAGGCGTAGTACAGCCACTGTACGAACTCCTCTCCTGTATGCACAAGCAAGCAGACTAGTAAAACAATGATCATGAGTTTAAGGAGGCCCAAAGTCTAAACACTACTGAATATTGCATGAGGCCAAGACCAATCGGGGGGTCCTTGTGTCCCATCTAGCACAGCACTAACATTGAAATGGGTCTGCTAATGTAAATGAGATGCCCTTCAACAGTTGCTGAGTAGAGCAGGGAGGCAGGACAGACTAACACAGAGGAAAACTGCCACACTATGGTGTATCATAACAGCAGAGAGAGAGTCATGTGCAACCCTACTCCTAATCTTGTGGAAACTGAGGAAGGACTTCTGGTCTCTTCCATGTCCTTAAGAGAAGAGCTATCCAGGAAGGGAACCTCACTTGACCCATGTGAAGCACAGGAGGCCAGATGATCACTAGTATCATGTAGAAGAGCACCAACTTCTTAAATCACTTTCAGGCTAGACACTACTTGCCTGTGAACCTGATTTGATTTAAAAGCAGCATTGAAGCCCTTTGCAGAGCTCACTATAAAGCATTCAGAAGCCTGTGTCCACACACCATTGACACCAGAGCCCAGGAGAGTTCCTGCTTCATTCATTCCCTTCGTGTCTATACTTTAACACAGTTCTGACTCCTTCTTAACACTCCTCTGACTCCACATCTTCCACATCTCTGAGAAACTAGGGAGCCAGATCTCGCCCTGAAGGCAGGTTCTGCCCTGAGGATGGTGTGGGGGGGCAGCTGGGGGCCACTGACTTCAGCGCAGAGAGAGGAGAAGAAGGTGAACCAAGTCCTTCCTTTTTGATGGGAGAAACTAGGCTCAAGGTCTCTCAGCCCTTTGCTTCCCATGGCAAAAGTTAAAACAAAGGAGAGTGCTCAGCAAAGCGCAGAGATTTCATCTGTGCCTTATCTGATACAAGAGAGGAATTTCCTCTGTGCTCCTAACCCATCCATACCTAGCTGAGCACTGAAAAGAGCAAGAGGTCCTCTTAGCCATTATAAAAGAGTCTGAGGTTTTGTCCAAATTGAGCAGCAAAGCTCAAAAGATGAAGAAGAGAGAACATATTCCACCTTTGCAAGCAGAGGGGGATAGTGACAAAGGACCACGTATCTCCTGCGATGCCAGACCCCACTTTTGCACTACATCCCTTGTGTCTTCCCAACACTAACTCTGGCTGTGTCAAATACAGAGCAGAGGGAAGAAATCAGCTGAGGCTTTGGAAGAGTCAGCCTCATGTTTTTCCCTTTGTGGCAGAAGAGGATGCAGAGATTCCTGCATTGAGACGACAAACTGTGCCATCTGCTGTCCTCGACCGGCTCTGCGGGCCTTAGTTTGGGAGGGAGAGAGAAAGGGGGTTGCTCCTTACAGTAAACTTTGGTATCTTTCCTTCTTTCTAATGATACAAAAAAAATGTAAGGTCTTGCATCAGCCACAGTGCAGGTTTTCTCATGCTTCATTATGCTTCATGCTAC
Organism: Coracopsis vasa; assembly: GCA_026283785.1. Lineage (NCBI taxonomy): Eukaryota > Metazoa > Chordata > Aves > Psittaciformes > Psittacidae > Coracopsis > Coracopsis vasa. Next base: position 52,618 of record JANHGB010069051.1, read on the forward strand.
CAGTGCATGCAAAGAGGTGTAATATGTCACCCTCGGGCCAGAAGCAGACACCAAAAAGGTCAAACGGCTCAAATGAGATAAAAATGAAGTGTTTGGGAATAGATATTCAATTCTTTGCTTTTTTTCTTTCTTTCTTATATTTTTTGGTACACAATCCAGGCATTGAAGCCAAACCCCCTTCATCCACGTCACAGGACTGGCGACTGACCTCCTCAGTTGGCAATAAAGCTCTAGACATACTTTGACCAATACCTGTTGTTTCAAAATCAGAGCTGAGGTTGCACCTCTTCTATATCAAATCAAGGGAATTTAACCCCAATTGTCTGTGTGTAGAGCAGGGAGCAAACACCTTCAGCCAAACCACAATGGACATCCTCCAGCATCCAGCTGCCTTTGCAGAGACCTTTTGGCTGAACTGAGCCCTTGCCGCTAGAGCCTCACAATGCAACCCATGGGGTCGACATAGCTCGTGGGACATGAGCTTGTTGCACACTTAATCTCATAGGTTAAATACAACAAAGTAATTGGAATATGCATTGTAATTCTAAAATCAAGGTTTTTTCTGGAGAGAAGAAAGTTATTTCATAGAATCATGGAATCATTTCACTTCTACAGCCTACTTTTGGGCCTCATCCTATGGCAACGAGGAGAAATGGGAAAAATGCTTTTCTGAGAGCATCTCTTTTCCAAGCATAAAGCCTGTGGCTTCTGGAAAATTCCCTCTCTTTTAATCTTTGAGCAGGCTGAGTGGGGAAAGGTAAGCTTTCAATAGTCCTTTTACTCGCATTCCTCTAGTGAAGATTACTCAGAGCAGCTTAAATCAAAATCAAGAGCTTTGTCATACATTAGCTCTTAGGGAGGGCAAGTATATTTAGAAGAGAATATCTGAGACTAAGCTTGCTGCATTTAAAAATCATCTACTATCCGTGCATGGAAAATTACCTTCTGGCAAGTATTTATACCTGCCTTGGGCTCCAGTGGTCTCAATACAAGGTGAAAGTACAGCTCAACACATGGCCCTGCTGATCAGACCTCAGAATGCCCTAAAACCAGGTAATTCAGTGAGGATATGTTCCTTGTGGCATCAGCTTCAGGTAGGGTTTTCCCTAAGGAGAGACTTTCATAAGGGCGATGAGAAAAGTCTCACTGTGTGACTGAGGGCTGGGTTTGACTCCTGCTCTTTTTGCTTGCAAAAATCAGGGGTTTTATTATTATTACACTTATTATTATTACTATTTTTATATGAGTCCATGGTTATAATATTTTAGCACATTTCCCCTCCCATGGTCAGCAGAGTTACATCAGCAAGGAAGAGACCACTGTGTCCATCGGATATGAAACACTTCATTCTTACTTTGCCCACTGAATTAAACTCATTCCAGAGTACAAAGAGCACCAGAGGCTCCTTTGCCTGTGTGTGGAGTGTTTTGCCTTTTAGAAAGCAGATTGCTCAGTTTAGATTGGCTTTGTGGGTAAATATTCCACCTTTTACATCTGAAGATAGCCTAATAAAATCAGAGATCTGAAACAATAGAATTTTGCTTTCTAACACCCAGAAGACTGAAAATAGAAATCACACGTGAAGAAACTGATGGTTACTGATGGCTCTAGGAATGTCCTTTTTCTTTTTCCCCTTTGGCTTGCTTTAATCTCATTCCTGGAAGTAAATCAGAGCACATCCATAGTAGCAACCCCTTCCGAGTCATGATTTAGCAAGCTGCTAATAAATACCCAAGTGATAAAGGCCGTCATATAACTGGCATGAAAGGGGTTTGACATAAAGCAAATGAAAAACCCAGAGAAAGCGGCATTTTGGTGAATCCTAACCTAGGCGAGTATTGGGGAGATTCTTTGGAAGAATACATGGGTCCTTTGGTTGGATACTTCTTATGCCGGGGAGTTGAAGGGGGTGGGGGACCCACAATCATATCTATCCTGGCAAAGTAAATAAGAGAAGAAAGACACCAGCAAAAATGCATAATGAAGCAACATGGAGAGAAAAGTTGGTCAGAAAAAGCTGCAGGAAGAAACAACTGCAAAACAGAACGACAGAGAGAGAAAGGGAGCGAAACTGAACACAGATCCCACTGGAAACAGAAGGCTCTCTCCTACCACTTGGTTCTCAGTGAAAGCCACAGCCTTCCCTCTTCAGGGTAAGACTTGGGGATTCAGGCACCACTGAAACATTATCAGGAGGTCCCCCCCCACCCCAGATACCCTCTGGAATATGTTTGCATGTGTGTAGTGATATCCCATTGAGGCAGTTGGATATGAAACAACATATATCCATTCTCCTTTCAGTTCCGGTGCTAGATAATGCATCCTCAGCTAGGTCAGAAAAGCAGGAGCTGCTGGGAGTCGGTGAGATACACTGCAGGACTGTATACT
>JANHGB010069054.1:0-21529 GCA_026283785.1 Coracopsis vasa
AGGTATAACACAAACCACTGCTGCTACCACCAATAATAATAATGATAAGGGAAATAACAAGGGAAGAGAATACAACCACTCACCACCCACCGACCAATACCCAGCCAGACCCGAGCAGTGATCCAGCCCTTCTGGATAACTGCCCCCAGTTTACATCCTGGGCGTAACGTGCTGTGGTATGGAATACCTCTTTGGCTAGTTTGGGTCAGGTGCCCTGTCTCTGCTTCCTCCCAGCTTCCCCTCCTCCCTGGCAGAGCATGAGACTCACAAAGTCCTTGGTCAGAGTAAACATTCCTGAGCAACAACTAAAACCATCAGTGTTATCAGTGCTGCTCCCAGACTGAAAGTCAAAACCACAGCACTGCAGCAGCTACTAAGAAAGAGAAAAATGACTGCTACTGCTGAACCTAGGACAAGGATTTAGGTAGGTAAATACAAGAAATTCTGACTACCATGAGAGAATATACAGAAAGAGACAGAAAGTTCGGCGCATTAGATCCTGGACTTTTCACAAAGTTTTCTTTGTAGGTGTGTTTCTTTTCTGGTTTTTTTTTGTATCGTTTCAGAGAAAAAGAATAAGTCCCAAAGAAGGTAAGGTTCTACTTGAAAGCTGTGAACATACAAATTGTTTGCAGTATCAGCTTGCTTGAACTAGTATGCAGAGTTTTGAGTCTAGCAGCTCCAGGCAATAATTTCCAGAGGCAAGCAAACTGATATGAAGAAATAAGATTGTGCTGGAGCAAGGTTATCAGGCATCTGAAAATACCTATAAATGTTTCACATGCACATCCTTCCAGAGGTAAGATGAAAAAGGTGAAACAGATTAACAGCCAGGTGACAAATTACAGTATCATCTGCCTTCAGGCCTTCTGAACTAAGAATTACACTTCACTGCCCTCTTTAAAACTGCAAGCCTCAGGGTTGGATGAGCTTTCCTCTCACAGCTGATCTCCACAATCAGTTTAGAATAGGCCTTTCACGGCTTATGACCCAAGACCATGCTCCAATGCGTTGCATGCTGCAGGCTTTGCACAGATATTACCTAGGCTATGGTATGCACACCTGGGACCTGCAAGAACTTATTTCTAACAATGTTAATAAATGGTTCTTTTATATACTGCTGGCTAGTTATTACAGAGAACAGTCAGGTATTCTTTAAATAGACAGGATGGGTTACTACAGCTGGCTGATGTGAATGCATTAGCATTGTTCTGCTACAGTTAGGTCTTCCTCAGCATGCACAGGAACCAAAGGTAGTAGCAGGCAGGGTTACACCACTGTGGGAACAGCTGTTGCCTTGGGTTTAATGTCATTAAAAAATTAATAGAAAGGGCTGCAGAGCCCAACCTGCTGTGTATATTTACCATGCATACTAGGCTTTCTGATTAGCTAATACAGTCTAGATTGCATGTGTTTCTATTTGAATTGGAGCAGAAAGATTTACTATGCTGACAAAGTATTATTTTTACAAAATATCCTTTCTGGTTTTAATTGGTGTTCTTCAGCATGCACATACAGCCAGTTTAGCCTGTTTGTATTCCACCTACTGTATGTGAAATTATTTTATGGATAAAGTGAATTCCCAATAAAAAATGCATAAAATTAACAGTAATAGCACTTACAGCAAATGATTCTTCATCCTGTTAGATTATTATAAAAAGAAATACCCAACATGATTTTATTAGGAGGTTCTATTTCCTCTACAATTTCTGTAAACGTGACACACGAGTACCGGAATAAATGGCGTGCTGTCTGTGTATTCATTCATATGGCAATCATTTCACTGTTTCTTTCCAATAATAAAGTGCCCTTCAGAAAGAGACTGTCAATTGCATCTTTTCTGGTTCTTTCAATGAGAATGATAGCAGGATAGCCAAACCTGGACAATCTGTAGAAAAACAGTTTCTCATTCCACTTTACTCCAAATTGATGTTAACATATTTGAAACAATTCAAAACCTGAAAATATTGTATCAAACTAATATTTGTGGCAGACTAAGCTTTACATTCAGATTATAAGCTGGGTGGGAGTTTAGGGAAATCAAGCCGTTCAGATGGCAAGAGCTAGCTACAGTGATAGCAGGCAAAGGTAATCACGGTACCCTCAGAAGGGAAATCATCATAAAAGCCCTGCTCCTTTGTCCATACCTCACACAAAGAAGGCAAAAACTTCCACATTGAAATGGCCTGTTCCAGTCATAACTTGAAGTGTGGCTATTCCCTAACCATGCCTGTATATCAAATAGACCTCTTGGTCTAGTGAAGTACAAGAAATGATGTCCACCTGATGAGATCCTGAAAGAGCCTGGAGACATACTTCTGTTCTTGGCCCTTCTCTTAATACTACTAATTGTGCTATCATGAAGCCTCCAAGATTTGTTTTTTTCTCTGATTCCCTTGGGCAACACATAGCCCGGGCATAGATCACAAATATCATTCCTAAAAAATGCATAACATAGGTAGAAGAGTGGATAAGCAGACCTAGAGCAGTGGGGAGCACCAGTGAGCAAATTCCAGTTGCAGTGGCTTACCATTTGTCAGCGGCTTGGAACAGAAGGTTTTACTGGCATTTGGTTCTGTGGAGCAGCAGCTCTGTCATGCACTTGAGCATATGGGACTTAGCAGGCACTGCTGTCATATGACGATCCTTTCAGAATTTAAATAAGTGGCACTGGAAAGATAGCAAACAGCAAAATGTTTATTAATTGAACCAGTCAAGTGAACTAATTTGTTTTATTAAATGTTCACTACTGTTGAGCTTTAAAATGCAAGTTTTCCCAAAGCTTTTAGGGCTAAAAATATATCCACAGGTGTGCCGATAATGTGATGTAGAACAAGTAAATTAGCATCTCACAGAAATTCATTAACGCTGATGCTTCTGAGAAGATTCCATCAAGCTTTCACAAACAACCTCAGACCTGTTAGTGAGGAAAATAGTAGTACTTTAGTTTTATTTTAATGGGAAGAAGACAACAGAGAGTTTCATTTGCAAGAATTAGCTCTTCCAGAACAGACAGTCCATTGTTTGCTCATAGCACTGCTCAGTAGCCTGCTGAAGCATCAGACACTCATGTTGGGATTTTTGTGCACTTTTGGTAGATGAAAAAAATAGACTGTAAATTATCGAGCCCTGTATGGTGCAGACTGCTCCTTTACAGAAGTTTGTTGTTGTCATGTTAGGTTAAAGTCAACAGAAGGTAAAAGCAGTAAAGGAGATGTGTTTTGGGATGTTGTCATGAAATCTGGTGCCCAAAACAGTTCAGTCAGATTTCCAGCTTTGAGACTGATTCAGGTCCTGCACACTGATGAACAAATTTCAGCTGTGTTGCATCCTACCCATGAGCGACAAGCCTGACTGGGAAAGATAAATGCCCTGCATTTAAGTGTCATGATGGCTGGATTGATGGATATATGTGCAATAACAGTCCATTAGAATATACTGTGACACTGCCATGCCACATTGGTTTTACTGGCAAACCAACTGGCAAACCTAACACTCTGTGTGTTAGTAAGTAAGTGTGATAAAAGTGGTTAGAACATAGCAGTTCTTCCTTGAGGAAGTTTTTGCCTGAAAAGAATGCCTAATGAGAAAAAATGAGGAAGATTTTTAATGTAAGAAGAGCCACAGACCTGAAAGAACAGGAAATAATATTGCATTGCTAGTTTTCTGTAAGTAATAGTGAAAATAAGATGTCTTGTAAAGCCTTGAACCTGCAAGGAGATATTATGTCCATAGCTGATGTGATCCTGTGTATGTCAATACTCAGAGTTACTTTGGGTAATTAATGTTAGGCATGGATATTAATTTTCAATTACCTATTCTCAACTCCATTGTGTGTAGCATTATTAACCTCATGTCCTTTTTGGTCTTGTCTTTTGTTTGGCATCTTTATTTCATCACATGATATCACATTTATTTCTGTGATGTAACATTACAATGTAATACCTTTTACTCAGTGAACCTGTTAATAAAAAGAAGAGATTGTTTAAGAAATGATTAATTATTAGTATGGGCAAAAATTAATGCAAATTGGCTGCAGGAAGTGCTCTCTGTGAAACAAAATTAGTTTGGTGTCTCCCTATTATCTGTTTTTCACAGCCAGTGAATGGCTAAGTGCCCATTTGTTCTTGGAAATAAGTGTGATAAAAGAGATTAGAACACAGCAGTTCTTTGAGGAAGTTTTTGCCTAATAAGAATGCCTAATGAGAAAAAAGGAGCAAATGAATCCATTTGAGGTGGTGATAAGCAATGAGAGCAATATGTCATCCTATAAAAATGTGTCAGTCAAAAATCTCAAGTTCATAAAAATTGTTATGTGTGATTTTTCTAGAAGATCAATGAAAAGCCTGTCTTTAGAGACCTAGTTCTCCCAGCCTCACCCACTCCTTTTTTCTTTTACAGTGAGTCTGCCTTAGACAAAAGGGATCCTAAAATAGGATCGATCTTTTATAAAGCTTATATACAGATGAATTACAGAACTAGAAAACTTGCTTTACACATGAAAATTTACAACTTTGCTAAATGGAAACAGGGCTGTAAATGAGGATTACGTTGGTGATCTGTCTTTGGTCAAGTTCTGTGTGATAGGATGTGTGTATACATACAAAAATAGGAAATGTGTATGTCAGAAAGGTGCACCACATGGCTTGTACTACACAGAAATTTCAGCAGGAGATCTTCTTTTCTATGTTAGTTGCTCTCTTATGCCCCGGTTCATAGATATGAGCATTCCTGTCACAGACCTTCAATCAGCATCTCCTTATGAATCCATGGTTACATCTTCAAATGAACAAAGGAAAAATGATAAACACATTGGCTGAACGTAGCAAAAGTACGTGACCAGTTTATGGAAAATACAAGATGAAAACATGAAGGAAAATAGTACACAGACAGGTTGCATAATTTGCTAAAGTGCTTCCCATCTACCAGCAGTTACATATTATACACTGTGTTGTATTGCTCCATGTCAGAGCTCTTCTCCTTTTCAGGAATTGTAGTTAATTCTCATTTTTCTCATTTATTTTATTTTTTGACTTAATTGGGTTTTGCCATCTGTTTTAAGTCTTGCTTAAACTTCTAATAGTCTTTTCACTCTTCCTATATTTTATTTCTTGAATATGAGATTTTCAGTATAGCTAAGCTTTATTTGCGAATGTTAACTATTTTTCAGAGAGGAAAAAGATTTCCATAGGCTATTGTCCTTTTTATCACAAGTAGCTTTTAAAAATGCCTTTTAAATGGCCATCTGTCTGACATAGTTGGCCCTGCTTCATTTAAAACCTGTGTCTGTAGTTGAACAAGAAAAGATTTGAACAAGAAGCATCACCAAACAGAAGAAAATGGTATGTCAACTTTGGTAAACAAAAGCAAATAATGGAATGGCAAGTGAGTTTTTTAAATGATCTAACAGAGTTATAGTTTTATGATCCAGGGAATATGTTTACAAAAATGAGAGACCTAAATGAATGTCAGATCAATAAATTATAATCTGCCATTCTGCCTAAATTGATTTCGGCAAAATTGCTATGCAGAGACATGGGATCAGTCAGGATCATGAAGAAATTAAATTAGGCACAACTTTTCTTGACACTTTGGATACATTCATTAAGATCAACTATTGCTTTTAATTATGGTACTTGAATTCTTCCAAGCAAATCCCTAACTTGTAGTGTAGAAATTGCTTCAACTGAAAAAGGTCTGTATACAGCTAGAAAAGAAACAATTTGAGTGGTAAAAAATGTGACTTGCCACCTGATTTCTTCAGCTAGGCAATAGATATGATGTCAGCTGATGGTTACCTGAAGTGTACAAACTGACACTGCTTTAGTTTTTGTGAAATTAAAAAAATAAGGAAGCAATGGATATGAGGTACAATATTAAAAGAAATATTTGCTTTAATGTAAGGAAAATATCCCCACAATGATGGTGCTCAACAATGGAATAGCAGCCCAAGGAAGATGTGAAACTCCATCCTTGGAGGTACTGAGAACTTAGCTGGAAAAAGCCATGAGTCCTAATGTAACTTTGGCCCAATCTAACATAGAGGCTGGCCCTACTTTCAATCAGAGGTTGAACCAGATGACATCCTGAGGTCTCTTCCAAACTAAATCGCTCTCTGATTTGTGGCCTCAGTCAAATTGAGAAAAGTTCTTCTTGTAGACAGAGCTATACTTGCAGATATTTACCATTTTCAGTACAGATTTTCAACTCTTATTTATAGTACATGTTGTATTTGCAGGAAAGTGCCATATCACAAGTTCTGTCTTTTTTCTACTCTCTGGACACGTAGAAATCAAGTTTTGTATCAATAACCAATGACCAGAAACCTTGGTGGGTTAACAAAGCCCTTTTTTATGATTATTTTTATTTTTTATCAATTATTTGTATTCTTCCATGAGATTTAAAAGAGAACTAACACTACCATATTAAAAGCAATATCAATGCCCACGTGGCCCTAACAGCTGCCCATTCTTAATTTGCCCACTTCCATGAGGAGTTCATCTATAAATATGACAAGTCATCCCCTTGTTACAAACTGAACTGAGCTTCTGAAATATGAATGAGAGTTGCTTTTATCAGCACTTGCAGCTTGTACTACACTTTTATAAAGCAGCAAGGATGTTGTCTGGAATGCTCACGGATATACATATATACAAGCTGGGGAATGGACTGACAGAAGCCACATAAAGTTCAACAACGGGAAACACAAAGTCCTGCACACAGGGAGGAACAACCCCATGCACCACTATATGCTGTGGATTGCCCAGCTACAAAGAAGCTTTGCAGAAAAAGACTTAGGGATCGTGGTGGACACCAAGTTCATAGAATCACAGAATGGTTTGGATTGGAAAGGACCTTGAAGATCATCCAGTTCCAACCCCCCTGCCATGGGCAGGGACACCTTCCACGGGCAGGGATACCTTCCACGGGCAGGGACACCTTCCACTAGACCAGGCTGCTCAAAGCCCCATTCAGTCTGGCCTTGAATACTACCAGGGATGAGGCAGCCACAGCTTCCCTGGGCAACCTGTGCCAGTGTCTCACCATCCTCATAGTAAAGAATTTTTGCTTAATATTCAATCAAAATCTCCCCTCTGTCAGGTTAAAGCCATTCCCCTTGTCCTGTCACCACACACCCTTGTAAAAAGTCCCTCACCACATCTCTTGTAGGCCTCCTTTAGGTATTGGAAGACTGTTACCAGGTCTCCCCTGAGCCTCGTTTTCTTGAATTTTTAAAACTTTTAATTCTTTTTCATTGTCATGAAGCTTTAGTAGCCAGGCAAAAATCACAACAGAAATCTAGAATCTTCCATAAATCTTTAATTAATCTTTCATTAATGTTGAGTAGGTATGCTTAGATGCTTATGAATAGTTTTCAAGCAAACTGGAATATTACAGTCGATTTGATGGAAAGTCTCATGAAGATATACTGTTGATTTATCTAAATATTAATTCAGGATGCAATAGGGTCTTCCTCCATCTTCCACAATTAGCGTTGTCTTACTTCTTAACATTGTCACACTACGGTGTTTCAGACCTGCCTGTGTGATTAAGAAGTAGGAGTATATTCCTTGTAGTTAATATTTTATTAGAGTTCTCCTTTCATTTAGTCTCTGCCTTAATTAAATTGTAAGCCTGACTCAACAGCTTTCCAAATATATCTTCTATAGAGGCATGTGGGCTGTTTCCGTAGCATAATAAGGAGAATGCAATGTGTGACAGTTTTACTGCTCCTTTTATTTCAGTTGTTCTGAGCAGAGATATCACCTGTGTGGATATTTTATCTTTTACAAGAGGCACTGGCACTGATTTTCCACTCAGTGAAAGATCATGTGCAGTGCAAGCCAATGTGTAATGAAAAGGTGATCGTCTGCTATGCTTCATCACCCTTATGCCCTGGTATGGAATAAACTTGATGGTAACTGCTTTTAGCTTATGCCGTGTGCTTATGGCTGAGTACAAACAAGGTAATAGAATGAAATAAAGCTACAACTTGGCCTGGCCTGGTCTACATGAACTTTCCAGGTCCCCTGGCTTCTCCTGGATCTCCTGGAAAACCCGAGTTCTCTTAGCTGACTATGCAGACCAACAACTAGCTGTTGAGGCTCCCGATGCATCTGGTGAAGATGCAGTCAACATTATCAACAGAATTAGGCATCAGTTGATATGCCCGCATGCTAACATCTACTTTACGATTAGATTGAGACATGCACTTTATTTTTTTACTTAAAACAGGTTTTCCCTCAATTGTAAAGGGTGATTAAAGTGATGACCTGCTCAGAGGTCCATGCTGATGTTTTAGACACCTACATTTTACCATGTAAGTCCCATCCCAAATGTAGGAAGCTTCATTTTGTGTGGTATTTCTAGCGATAGAAGCCACTAAGTAACAGCCATTGCCTTCCTCACTCCCCTTCGCATGTCTACTTTCATTAACTCACCACCAAAACACAGTATTTCCTAATTGGCAAATTAGTCAAACCTCAAGAATCAGTTGACATGGTCTGGTATTGGCCAATTTAACTTTTCCCTCAGGGAGTTTCTGTCTGGAAACAAAAATGAACTATTAAAGACATTACAGGAATCAATAGCAAACAACATCATTGCACTTAACCTTCTCTCACAGCAACACGCACATGTTGGCAAATATATATCCTCTTGCTAATTCTCTTTATAATGATACCAAAAATAATCTAACATAAAGTATACCTCTTCTCTTTTTCAAAAACACACCAAAACATCCAGATTCACGGTTATTTCGGTGATGTCAAAACTACATCAAGTAGAATGTTTGATTGATAACAAAAATTGAACAGCACATCAAACAGTATTATAATACTCCAATCCACATACCTGTCATCCCAGTCAATGCAGCACACATTGTGAATATATTAAGAAAGCAAGATGTGTTGATCATTGTCAAACTGACAAAGAGTTATCATACTGTTGATGCTGGAGTAAATTGCAGGTACTGTAAGATAGATTATGAATATTAGAAAGCTAATTTTGTACTTTTAATTCCAAAATATTGCAAACTCCACATCTTCTTACCTGCTGGTTTGCATTATTATTTAAACAGTAACCAGAGGTAAAATATCAAGCAAAAAGATTTGATTCTGTGCACAAATTTTGTCTCCAAAATTAACCCCAACCCCCAAACTTCCACTCCTTCCTGAAAAGAAATAAACAGCCACTTTTCATTTGACCTTTTGAAGACTATTTATAATGATGATCAAATGTAATAGCACCTGGCAAATGTAGACAGATATCACAATTTGCACTGATGGAGATCGAGATTTGTGAATCTTTCTGAAACTTTGTACATCCTCATGGTGTTGTGTTTAAACTGTAATCCAGAATTCTGTGGCTGCCTCTTCAGTAAACATACTGCTCATGTTGACACATGATGAAACAGAATCATCCTTGTTTCTTGAGATGCAATAATGCCTATTAAATAGATATCTCTTTGTAAATCTTAAGTGATCAGTTTATATATGGTTGATAACTGGGGCAGGGCGGGGGGGGGAGCAAAAGGAGAAGCCATACTGATCCATCATGATTTATTCTCATTGCTGTATCCTCAAAGAAATTGTCATAAAAATTGTCAGAAATTATACAGAAGCATAGTGAATATTACGATGATTGCATATTTCATGTTTCTAACCCAACTAAAACTGGTTAGAAGATACAGTTAAATAGTTACACATTTGTTTTCATTCTCAATTGAGCCAACAGTAATTAATAGACACATGTGTGTGTCTGTGTAGGTATATGTGTGCTTTAAAGAACATGCAATTAAAATATGCTTTGAAAATGTCAAAACACATTGTTCCAGCATGGTCCAACATTGATCAGTTTCCTTGACAGCTGGAGAGCGTCACAGGAACTTCAGTTTGAATGCTTCAGGCTCCTTATCTCTCCTGTGGATTTGAATTTCCAGATGGACAACAATTCCAGGATATGCTATGATTTTATTGCTCCAAGGTTCAAACAAAGCAGGTCAGTGTACTGTAGTGTACTGTGAATTTGATTCAGGCAAAGACTCTGACCTACAGTAGAAACTAAGGATAAAAGGCAGTGACCTTCAACTTTCATGAAAGTGAATTAGAGGCTGAGACAGCAAAGGGAACCTTGTGGTTGGTATCTACTATGGACCACTCGATCAAGGTGAGCCTAATGAGGAAGCCTTTTTACTCCAGCTGTGGAAGGCATTACACTCGTAGGTTCTCGTTCTACTGGGGCACTTCAAGCACCCTGAAATCTGCTGGAAAAGTAGCACAGGGAGCTGTAGGCTCTCAGCAAACAGATCTTGTTGAAGATGTCCCTGCTCATGCAGGGGAGTTCTACGAAATTACCCATAAAGGTCCTTTCCAACCCAAATTATTTTATGATACTATGATTCTGTAGTTCTATGATTCTATGTGCAAGTGGGATGGCACCAATCAATCAGCACATTTTTTCTTCCAGGGATGCACGCTTACTTGTGATAGAAACTGATCTGTCCTTTCCTTGCTTCAGAGTATTCTATTCCTTCCATCCCTTCTTTTTCCTGGCAGCCAGCATTTGCCTGTCTCAACACTTAACCCACTACATTAAAAAAAAAAAAGAAATAAATAGATGATTCTAGAAATTTAATCCCCTTTGAAGCATCCAGAAGTGATTTCTAGAACATCACGTGGCACGAAGCCACAGGAGCACTTTGGTTTTGTCTTTTGTTTGGCTGTGGAGGTCCTGCCCTTGGCTTTGTGGTTAATGCTTAAAACAGTCTCATACTGGATTACAATTGATTGTGCTCAACAGAAATAAAGTTCATTGTACCTGTCAATAAGAATCTTGCCTCCTGACTCAATATCCTTCAAGTTGATCAAATTCTAACCTTTCTCATTCAATACAGATATGCACGAACCAGATGATTGCTCCCTGCGTAGCTTGGATGTTGGAGAGCCTTGGTGATTTGGGGAATAGCCTAAAAGCTCTTTCAGGGGAGAAGCTGAGCCATGCCATGGGAATGACAAAGTTTACAATCCATACCACTGTGTCCTGGTCCCCAGGTTCTAGAATGGAGTAGTAGGCTTGTTGTATAAAGCCTATACTTATGTATACAGAGAGCCAACAGGTTTAAAACTTAATATTGAACAGAAACAATACATGCATATTCAGAATAGGTGAGTTCTCAGGGGGGAAATAAGTTGCTAGGCAAGATTACTGAAATACACCCACTGTTTTTTACAAGAAGGCAATACTACGTTCTCTTGGAGTCATATATACAGGTTGAACAGAGCGATAATTGTTCTCTGGAAATGTACCTCTTTCACCACCATAAACTATGGATTTAACTTGGGTTCAATCGGGGGGGGGTCAGTTGGGAGATTTTTTTTGGTTTTTCATCTTTCCTACTTCATCATTTTCTACTTGATGCAGTTTGTTGGAACAGTGCCATGAAACACTGACTCACTGTGGGGACATCAGCTCTGATAAGAGAAACCTGGGGCCATCCCAGTACCTACCTGTGCATGTTCCCACATGCCCACCTCAGTTCAGAGCCATCCTTGAAGACACCTTTTCCTTTAATAAAATCAGTCAAGTTTTTAGCCCATAGAAAACCTCAGAATATCAGCATCATGTAGTTTGTATCCTCACTGCTGGAAAAAATCTCTTCTCACAGTGTGAAGGAAATTTCTTCCTTTTCTTCCTATTCTGTTTGATCCTTGAATAATGTGCCAAATTTCCAAGTTCTTCTATTTTATAGTAGGAATCACTGCCGCAGTAGGAAGTAAATTACAAACCCCAAGTCATTTCAGATAGTTTCCCAATATTGATTTAGAGATAATCATAGAAACATAAAAGTAAAAGCTTTAGAGCTATGTCAGTCCAGAGGTCTCCCATTTCTCCTTTTGCTATGGTAAACTTCAATTGAATGATTTAAATAATTTGTTTGTACAGCTTGCTCACTATTTAGCTTTGCTTTTGTCCTCCAAATATACTAAACATGTCTATCTTCTTCCATTTGTATCCCCTTTTTGTCTTCCTAGGTTGCTTTACACAAAAGAAATAACCATAAAGCAGTGAAGTTGAGAGGCTTGCCAACAACACATAAATATTTATATGCACTCCATACTGAAGACTTTCCACTGAGCTCAAATACATGTATAATGCAGATATTCATATATAATTTTCACATGAAAGGCCCAATAGAGATGAGACAGTTTCATGCTGTCTTTCATTTAATACACTGATCTTGAAAATCAACGTTCTTTTATTTTGCCTTTGAAGATTTATATTTGCGTTGGCTTTTTGTCTTTGCATGTAAGGCTCAGTCATAACGATGCTTTAGAGCAGTAGCCTTCTATCTCAGGAGACCTGGTTCCAGTCCTTATCTAGATCAAGCACAGGGAGGTTAGTGGTCTCGTCATGCTCTCTAGTGGCTGCTTCTCTGCTGAGCAGCTGCCATGCTCCAGGGAGGGCCAGCTCTAAAGCCGCAGTGATGCCGCAAGTCCTAGCAACCCAAAACACAAAAAGAAGTGGATGGTCGTTCTGCCTTGGATCTAGTCATTCCTCAACCCTGTCTTAATATCTTACCTCAAAGAACCAGGGAATATATATCTCAATGACAATCATACCAATTTTATTTTTAGTAATTCAGTATCTGGAATCAATAATGGTCAAACTGACAAAAAACTGGTTAACAAATCTTTTTTTCAGTTGTTTTACTCAGCCTTATCTGAAAATTGAAGAAAGCTATTGAGGTTAGTGGGAATGGCCTGGCTGACGTCAGTGGGCTTTGAACCGTGAGGCCAAACATATGCCTGGTTCTCACTGGTACTAAATTTTATGAGTTTTCAAACTGGTAAAAGGCTCTCCCAGGGACAGACTTTTCATGCATTTTGGTATTATCAAATTGCTGCTGAGTGGGTCCTTGAAGTGCAGAAATAACCTACAGAAGTTTATAAGGGAATTGCACTGGCAACCTTAAAAAATCTCAGAGAAAGCTTTGCTTCAAGTTCTACATGACAATGCAGATCGGAGTTATTTCCTGAATAGAAAAAAAAAGCAGTTGAATAAAGCTGAGATTTAGCAAAAACAAATGAATCACTCATTTCATCATACTTCTAGCACACAGAAAGTAAACTACTGGCTTAAGGAGACCATAATTCTGCTTTTCAGGGTTACTTCAGTTTAATGCTAAAATACATGGAGTGGCATCCTGATACAGTGATTTGGTTTCCATTCTAGTCCTGCCCAGTGACGTGACCCCACTTCTCCCACCTGCTGTAGCAGTCTGTTCACACAATTCTTTTAATTCTCAGACACTGATGCCCTTCTGTTACCCACTCTCCACCATTCCCATTTCATGTGGCTGATGGGAAAGCACTCCTTTTCTGCAGGCTGTGACCAAATGGGTTTGTTGACTTTCTTCCCCCACAGTGGGGGTGATACTGTGGGGGCTTAAGAGAGAAAAATGAAAGTGATTCTTTCCATTTGTGGGATGTAGGTGGTCAAGAGAAACAAAAGCCCTTGTAGAAGTTTTACACGAGATACACAGATGGCTTCGGGGGTGTGGCAGACTCTGTTGATGTTAAAAGGATGAAGGAAGCCAAAAATGACTTGTGACAGATGCTTTCAAGCTATGGAGTATTTAAAGAAGATTGAATTAACTTTATAAATGTTAGGAATGTTCCCTAACTAACTTCAAGTTTCACTCAGTAGCTGCGTTCCCAGATAAATAAGACATATTTCCTTCAAGATAAAAAAGATGTAGAGAGGTAAGTAATACTGCTTTCAACTTTGAAAAAACTTCAAGTAGAAGATGCTTAAAGCTCATTCTCCAAGGGAGCTGACACGCAAACTGTTTACCAAAGGAAGTTTCGACCATTTATTAAAATAGTAGTCTTGACTGGGGACAGAGATGTCTTTTAAAACCTCACTATGACTAATGGGAGCAAATGCTTCATAGGCTTAAAAGTGCATAAAGTCTGAATCAGTAAGCATGTTGGAAGACAGATGACCAGCAAGTAGATACATTGGGTGGCTGTTGTTTTGAAGACACATTTCCTATTGATTTTTTTTTTTTCTTTTTTTCTGAATAAATAGTTCATAACTTCAAGAGAACTGAAGAGCTCAGGCTAAAGTGGTAGAGAACTACTCAGTTTGAGTCAGAGCTGCTAAGAGTTGCAGGAGAGTTTAGCTAAGGCCCAGTTGAAAGAGGCTGCACTATGGGATCCTGCCTCAAAAGTGCTGACAAGCTGGGATATTGTAAAGGAACTGGAAGTGCGGTTACCTTAGAAACTGGAATGAGAAATTCTCTAGATTATGAACATGTCTGAAAATTAAGACAATATTCTAGTTATTAGCAAACTAGGCTAAAGGACCTCTTTTCTGAAATAAAGACTATTTTAGTAATAAGCAAGCTGAGATTTTTTTTATTATTCTTTTCCATAAAAAGGGAAAGGTTCCAAGAAGGACACAAACATTCCTACATATAACATCTTATCTAATGACCGCCTGGATTTTGCCTCCCTATCCTTTTTCTCTCAGTTCAGTTTATTTGGGATGGGATCTTTCTTACAATCTTGGTTAAAGGGAGGACTGCCAGTGTCACTGAACCAGAGACAAACTGCAGTCCTTTTTGGCCTTTGGCTGTGATTATTCTCTTGCAGAAAGGTTCTTTGGGCTGCAGTTCTGCCTTGGAGGATGCTACATGCTGTGAAACAAGGAGACCATTAAAAACTTTGAAGTTGTAAAAGAGCTTTGTTAAATTTATTCTTAAAAATAGAGTTCAGTTTAGAATGGAAGAAATGCTGTGTCTGACCCTCAGGTATCTCCTCAAACAGGAGGGTAGTCGTCTTGGAAATAGTTCATAACTGGAAAACTTGATTTCACGTTGCTCAATAGGTCTAAAATCATTCTAGAAGATTTAGCATTGTGAAAATTTAAATGCTTATAAATGAGCAGTTTTCTGCAGTTTTTCCTCTCAAGGCCAAATACTCAAAAACCTGGGGAAGAAAATTGTCTCTGATGCCTCAGTTTGATGACACCCTATCTCACTGTCTAAGTAAAAGTAGTAGGATTGACATAAAAGTACTTTGGACCAGATGTAGAGGACTGAGATTCCTAGAGGGAAAAAGGACAGAGGAAGCATGTTTCTGCCTGAGAAGCATTGAGCTGATCATCCACAAAGAAGTCCAAATATTTGCTTGGAAATATTCTCATAGCTCGATAATGTTATGCTGGAAAGTCCACACTCTGAGTTTCTCTACCCAAAAGCAGACATAGTGCATGAGTGAGCATCTTGCTGCCAGTGAGTCACCTGGAAGGTTCATCATTAGGTTAGAGCATAGAGGAAAAGGGTGATTGCAGTTTATACTGTGCAGGATTACTGTAATGCCATCATTTGGGCAAATACAACATTTTTATGTTGTGCCTGAAGCTGTGGATTGCTACATTGCTCACTGGTTATTTTTATTGCTTACTCGTCTGCTGGATGCATGTTTACAAAAGTTAATTAGAGTGGACTATGTTATTTACAGTGTTAGACTTTAGAAGGAGAAAGCTTACTGTATAATCTCTTTGCCTCAAGTGTGTTTCAGCAGAGATTGCTTACAGGGACCTGAAAGGAGTCAGCAGGGGCAAACTCAGAAATTATTTTAACACAGATAAGCATTCCTATCCCCTAAGAGGCAGCATGAAGTACTCGCATGCTGGTTACCTGATACTGGGGTATACAAAGTGGAGATTTCTTTCTGTATGTGTCATGTCACTTTGGGCTACAGTTTGTTTCAGACCAGTGGGTTTCACATTAAGTTTCAATATGAGCAACATATGTAACAGAAATCAGAACTAGCTAAGGTCACAGCTTTTACTTCTTGTCCTTTCTAGCCCATTCCATTTAAAGCTTAGGAACCAATTCCTCTCCCACAGCAAGTTTTTAAACTGTTTTTATGGTTTCAAATGATTTCTACCAAGGTTAGTAAGAGGTGAATCAAAACTAGGAGAACGAAAACTTTCACCTTTTCTTTTTATTCTACAAAGGCAAATAGCTGCAATACAATATGTTAGAAAAGAATCCCTCTTTCTCATCTTTGCCAGGAGAAGGTTATGTTTAGCAGTCCTAAGGTTTCAAGCAAGGAACCCTCGGCAATGAAGAGATCCAAGAAATATTAGAAGTAGATTCTGTCCTACTTTGCAGACAGAGCAATTAGTGCTTCATATCCTGAAGTTTCATAAACTTCAGATGGTCTCTTCAATGCCTGCCAGTTATGGTGATATCATTCATGTCCAAACCCTAGTGAAGAGCATGGAGAGCTTTATGCCTTCCAGAAAGGCCTTTTATCAAATAATAGCACACATTTTTCACCAGGGCTTTCATGGGAAGACATAGAAACAAACAAAAGAGATTGGAAGGATTTGGGAACTCTGCTTGCACTACTGCTACAGCTTCAGTGGAAATCCAGTTGGATCGAAACAATAATAAAGAACTGGAAGCATATAAAGTGATACAGGATATTTCCATTTCCAGCCTACATGCTCAGTCCCAGATTCAAATACCATAGTTTGTACTCAGCAGTCTAAGCAGGGAGGTAGGGATACAATAATAATTTCCCTTCTTCATGCTTTCATTTTGAGAATCCAGATTTCTGTTCCAAATTTACTCTTTGTTGCGGAGGTTGTAGCATAGAACAACATTATCTAAGGGAGAGAAAAAAATCTGCCACAAGACCGTGCAAGAAAGGGAAGCTAGACTTTGATAAATAGTAATTTGCTTGTGTTTGTGCTTTCAGCACTTCACACCGGTGAGTTCAGCACCACAGGAAGCTGTTTTATCAAGTTCTCACACTCTGCTGGTGATATCAGGTGTGTGTAGGTAGAGGGTCAGAAAACTTTGGAAGCTTTTCATGTTGAGCTGTCGTGGAAGCCAGTGAAGTCATTTTTGTTGACTAAAATCCAGGTTCCTTTTCTAAAGAAGGATTTGGTTTGATTTACTTGGGCTGCTTGTATATTAATATAGTTTTTAGACTATGCAACTGATTCTGGAGCAGCTTTTGATAAATGTAGCACCGATTTGCAGCAGCAAGGTTAATATTTTATTAACATTCATTTGTTATCCCATAAAATTTGGTGGGCTTGATTAGGATATTCTGGAGATGTCTCATTTGCCTTCCCAGTCCTGAAGAACTTCCTTTCAAACATGAACTGTGGCAGCTGACTGTGCAGAAAAAAAAGAGATAAAGGAAGAATCACATGCAAGGCTGTGGAAACATCTCCCTAACAAGTATATTAATATATAAATATACATATAATATCTAAAATATATAAATATCTATATAACTATAATATATAAATGCATAAGTATATATACATATGTAGATAAATATAAATATTTAATATGAATTTATATTAATTATATTTCTTACGTGTATTTCTTCCTTCTTATATATTTCTGATATGTATATGTCTTGTATACATACATATATATATAAGAAACAGTCTTATGAGTAGTTTATGCAATACCCTGTACCCAGCAACAGTATATGAGTGAGAAAGCAAGCAGGGAGCAGGGTCTTGTCCGACATGTTCATAAACATGTTGGAGTACCATTAATTTACTTCTTGCCTTGATGTGCTACATACATTGAAGTAATGATTTCCTTCAAGTGTCTATGTGTAATCTTCTGAACATGGATCAAATTTAATAATAAAAGTAATAAAAGAACTGCTCTTTTGAGAGCTCTTCCCCTAACAAAAGCATACCAAAACCAGAGAGAAAGTAAAGAGTGGTCAAGTTTGCTACATGTGGAGGCCGATGGCCCGATGTGACTTTCAGGTATACTTGAACCATGCAAGAGTTTGTAGACTTTAAGTCCACACTCTCCTAGCTGTTTCTTAGCTTGGATAACATTGTTCATCGTGTGTTCTTCACATAACTATTCAAACAACTGCATTCAAACTATAACTTCATGAAGCTTCTTTATCAGAACATTTCTGTAGGGTTTTTACAGTGTCTGTCCAGCTCTGATACAGCTGCTGAGCCTGACACACACTGTTGCTGGCAGCAGTGCGAATTAGTGCTCCAGTGACAGCCACCCTGTGACAGAAATGCCTTTGCAAGTTAGGATGCTCAGAGACTCATAAGCCTGGGCAAAGCACAGCCTGGAGAGAGGGAGCTGCAGCAAGCCAAGAGACACAAGGACAACTGGAAAACCTGACAAGAAACATCAAAGGAGAAATATGAAGCTGAGATTTGAAAAGGTAAATTTGAAAGCTGTTTCCATCTGGCTGCACTGATTGCACTGAAGCAAAGCAAATTGAGAGCAAGCTGTTTCCAAAGGGTAATGAGACTTGCAAAGTCAAAAGGCAGGACAGGGATACAGTGCTAATTTGTAGGGAATGTAGAGAACTATCTGAAATTCCTTTCTGGAGGAAAGAAAGTTAAGGAGACTGGGGAAATAAGAAGGATAAATACACACATGCATAATTCCACCATCAACTGGTTGTCGTACTCCTTCCAGAACCTTGGGGCCAGAGCTGCACAGATGTAAAGTCCCCTACCCAACAGGAGCGAAGGTAAATATACATCTCTGAAGCATGAATCATGCCTTGGAGTAAGGGATTTAATCCTCCGCTCCTCTGTATGTGAGCTCTGAATCTAACTTCTCTGAATATGTGAGCTTAAGCCTTACCATTCTGACTGAGAGACACCTTGGAAATTACCGCCTGTCCCTAAATCCTTACTGAGCTTGGCATTTGAACAAAAGGTTTTCCTTCATGTTCAAAGATGACAACACTATGTTGTTGGAAGAATTCCACCTTTGGTATTGATTTGGGATTTTGGGGTCCTTCAGGAAACAAACCTCCAGACTGCTGATTTTTCCATACAAAAGAGCATGTTTGCCAGGCTGTTCATCACTGTTGAAGGGCTCTGTATCAAACCTCTAATTGTGAGAGGCAACAACTTTAGGTGAAAAGACTGATTGTCACTTCTGTCACCAGTTGCCAAAATGTGATTGTGTTACTGTTTGGCATTTTGCTTAATAAAGCTCAAAAGGCCAAAATGTAGGTATTTGTGTATGTTTGGACAATGTCTATCATATTAAGGGTACTATGAAAAGAGAGGAGGTAAGTAACAGGTGGGGATAAGTGATGCTTGAACAAAGAAATTCAATGCAACAGTAGTGAAAGCCAAGAGCTAACAAAGCAAAAGACATCCTCAGGAGCTGCAGTGAAAACCGAGCTGTCATAATTTAGCACCTGAGTGGCTGTGCTTGGGTGTCACAGGTGTGTGTTCACTGGAAATAAACTGTATAATTTCCATTGGGAAAGCTGCAGTTTAAGTTTAGTTTATCAATCATCTAAGGACTACATCTTAAAAGCTTTCCTCATGAGTACACAGACAAAACAAGGAGCAATGCAAAGGGATTATAACACTTCTTTTTCTTCTGTGAAGGACATCTTTAACTGAATATCACGAATTCCATGGCAGCTGACCAAGGTAATCAACAGACTGACACCAGCCCACTGCACTACCATCTGTTGTTGAGCTGCATACTCATACCAACCTGGTACTTTTTCCCAATACATTTGAAGGTTCCTAGTTTTCCTTCTGGAGGAGAAAGACAGTCCCCTTCTCAGGAATGCATCAAAGCAATTCTGGTGCTACAGTATAAGCTTCTTAGAGCAAATCCTTAGGTTTGTCTTCTACATATCAAAACCATCCCAAATCCTCAAATCAGCTTTTTAGCAGTAAAATCCCACACCAGGCCAAAGTCTAGCATTCATCCCTTTCTGCATAGACTACATGAAAGACTTGTATAAGACATGATAAGGCACCCTTAAATATCTCTAAAAGCACAGTTAATAACCAAGACTATAAGTATTAGAAGCTAAAGAAGAAGAGAAAGGTAATTGTCCTTGCAACATGACAGAGACTGGTTTTGATTCAGTCCTGTACATCAAAACAGTCTTTAAACATAAGTTTTTTCCATGCTTTGGAGATTTTTTGTACTCTAAAGCACTAAAGCTGTAGTCCACATAGAAGCCCTTCTATTTTCAGCAATACTGTTTCTGTGATGCTCACCAAATTTTGCCAAACACCAGGAGCAGTGACCACTCCGTGTTCAGCTATTTTAACATGTAGTGCTCCCTATGCAGTGCTGGATTCCCTCCATTTAGCCCTTGTCCTTGTTGAAATGAAAGCAGTGATTCAGACACAGCTTCCCCAAAAGACATCTGTTCACTGAGCCTCAAAAGGAGCTGCAAGCCCACTGACCTTTAGCAGCTATAAGGCAGTGTATTCACCAGCGTAAGACCTGATGGAAAAGTGATTTTGTATGCAGAAGGCTTTATAAATATGAGGATTCATGTTTGTTGACTGGTGACAAATCAGAGTGACAGTGCTGCAGTTAACTGAGTTGGCAAGGAAAAGCCCTCTATTTTTAAATGTTGCTCCTCCTATTGAAGTTTGGTGAGTTTTTTCCACTAATTTTCACTGAACAAGAGTTCAGCCCATTCTGCTGATTCAGTGAATCAGCAAAGGCAAGAGCCACGCCTCCATCACTCCCCCTTAAGGAATTTTGCTAACTCCTTGGAGCAGGAAAGGAGGACAGTGAAAGTTCAGGAGGAAGCTGTAGGGAGAGGAAGCTTAGTGTGAAGAATTTTTATTGATTCTTTATTTTGTTGCCTTTCTTTTGCCCAGTATATACAATCACGTAATAGGGAAAGGATGTATTTTGAAGAAAACATGGCTAGACTGCAACAGGGATTTAGCCTGTTTGCAAAGCTGACTTTGATTATAGACCTGTGATATGTTGTCAATTGAGCTTCTGCCTTAATATTCAGATCTTAAATTAGAATTAAGCACTCCGTTTTTGGTGGTTTGGACCCTGAGAGTGGACCAAGCTACCCGAAAGGAGACACAGCATTTAGATGGTGGCTGGGGCTCTATAATTTGTTGCTTTTTGTTCTCTGCAGCTTCCTCAGTTGACATTTCCACTTTAGGATACAGTTTCTTAATAGAAATGGGCTTTTCAGAAATAATACTACATTGTTTAATGACTTTCTTGACCTCATACTGAAATACACGTGGTCTGCTTTGTTGGATGTTGTGCCTATATGAGAGAGAAGTTCTGGCTTTGACAATTCAGCACTGTTATAGCAAATGGGAAACCTACCCAGACTGTGAGAAGCAAATGCTCTAGATATAACTGTATACATAGATTTGAGTGTATATCTACAAATATACACACATATGTTGTATACATTTATATACAATTCGTATATGAATTTTATTTGTATTGCATGTATTGATATTTACTTATACTTCATATAAATAAGGTTAAGATTATATATAGAAGATTCCAAATAGAACATAGATGTATGTGTATCTTATATACATAAAACATAGCAAAAATTATTTTCCATATAGCATATATGTGTTTGCCAGATCCCTTCACCAGCATATCTTGAAATGAACACAAAAAGCAGCACACTTTACAAATGTACAAATACAACATTGGTAGCGAGCAGACAGGCTGGAC
>JANHGB010069064.1:0-10343 GCA_026283785.1 Coracopsis vasa
ATACACACTGACTGCGGTTAAGGCAGGTGCGAAGTAGGAGGATTTTTATTCTTCTTTGAAGTTCTCTTCCCACCCCCTCACACCCGCTCACTCCCTTGGTATATATCAAAGACTTCTCAATTTTGGAGGGTTCTTTATGAACTCAAATGAAATACATGAAACAGTGACCTTCACGCGACTTTCTACCCTAATGCATATATCCGTAGTCAAATGGATATGCTTGTGATAGCTGGCCAGAAGAGAAGAATCCAGTACCTTTAAAATATTGGGAGGTGCCATGAATTCTCGTTGTTCCACAAGTTTTCTTTTGTTCACATAAATAATTGAAACCAGAAAAGAACTGCAGATAGATGAAAACAGGTGTGGAGTGGGCTTTGGAGACTGATTCGAAACAGAAGGAAATGGTCCTTGGCATCTTGCGAGTGCGTTGAATGGTTTTACTGTACTTTCCACCTACCGGTTTGGTTTCCTTCCTGCTAAGCAGCAAGGTACTGCGATGGCAGATAGTTGGTTCTGTGGCCAGACAGAATGGAGCAAACAGCCTCCAGTGAACTGCTGCAGCCATAATCCACCCTCCTGTTACAAACAGTATGAACCCGCGTGTCTGAGCCAGGTGCCAACTCCTTTTTGTGAAATCCAAAATTAGAATGGCACCTTTGGGAGAGAAAACCTGAGAAAGAGGTGTGCTTACAACACATCAAAACATTTTAAATCCTTTCAAAAATTCAAGCCTTAAGGCAACTGGTTTTCTGAAAACAGAGTATCCTACAGTTGGTAGTTTAGAAAATTAATGCAAAAACACCATCTGCTAAACTTCAGATGTATGAATACTATTTGGTCTGTAGAGAGTACAGACTGTACAGGAAACTATTGATCCCCCATCTGCTTCAAAATGATCTTTTAAGAATTTCTCTCACTGAATCAAGTACTACGTTAGTAACATAACATTATATGGAGCACAACATCCCAGTTGCTCTTAGAAGTGCAATAAGTAGAAGTGTAGTTCTATCATCCTTCAGCCACCATAACATAGAAAAATGCTCTTGGCTTTTCTGCATGTGTATTTCCTGTGCAGCCAAGAAACTGTGGTATAAATCTCAATTAAGTGTCTTTGTCTGCAAACATCAAGGGTTTGAATTTGTGTATTGTCAGCTATTCCTGGGTAGACCACACCTTAAAGAGAGGTTGTTTCCTGCACATCTCCTGTCTCCTAATTAATAATTAGATAATATCCAGATGGTGAACCATGAGGAAGTCCATTTTCTGTTACTGTATTTCATGCAGTTCTTGTCCTTGTGTGCATTGGGGCTGAGATTTGTATTCTGAACCTTCAGCCCTAAGACAGATACTCCAACTTCAACTTGTGCCAGTGGAATTGAGCACCAACTGGGGGAGGTGCCTCCCTGAGCACCATAGGCCCCTTTCAAAATCCAGCCCTTGTTTGTATGTATATCCCACCATATTTCTAGACATTTTCGCTGACCCTCTCTTGGGTAGCCATCAGATGTCTAGGATTGTGTTCTGAAAAGGAGAAAATATGTCCTTTGCTCTTCATTAGAACAGACTGCATATGATTAGGCATATTAAAGAATAATCAGGGTAAAAAAAGCAGAAAATAATTTACAGAAGTATTCACCCCCCCACCTTTGTGTGTGTGTGCGTGCTCACAACATAAGTAGACACTTAATCTGTGTAATTTACAGGAATACTATTTTATTGTTATACCAAAAAAATACATGGGTTTAAAAATGCTTGGTATTTCTGTTATTTTACTTTTCCTGGAACAAGAAGATCTCTGGGCAGAAACAAAAATATCAGATTTGCACCAAAACCTCAGGTTAATTCTTATTTTGAATTTCTGAGATTTTATGCAGCGATTATTGGCTCAGTGTAACAACGGCACCAGCATAAACCCAGAACTCTGGCTTTCCAGGCTTTTGGGCCAGCATCCATTTGTTAGTACTCAAAATTTCTTAGGGATAACATGCAGCCTTATCAGGGAGTATAAAATTAAAAATACCCAAAAGGTGTTATGTCTCTGTGGACCAGATAAGGTTTTCAGCAAGGGCTGTCAGTAACCTGTGAACCTTAACTCAGGAAATGGTGACGCAGAGTATCAGTCATTCCCTGTAAGATTCACAGCTCCTTTTGCAGATCAAGTTGGCTACACACTACTGAGTTCCATTTTATAAATTAAAGATTAATATATTAGTATTAGCAATGATATATTTGTTCATCAGAAAGCCAGTTGTTACACAGCCCCACAGCTTCAAAAAACAATTATCATTGCGACTTGCAATCATCTCTAACGGTTTCTTTTCTTGTATTTAGGACTATGCTTAATGCACAATATTCATGTCTATAGCATACATATAATAACTGTTAATCACTTTTACAACTAACTTATAAAAGGAACCTGGTTCAGGAAATCCAGAGATACAGATATTGTTCTGTCTTTCAACATTCATGGTGTGCTGATCCCAGATGTCACACTGGGACTTTGTTCTTGCAGTCATTCTAGGGTTGAGCCAGGTTTTCTAAAGGCAGATTACATCTTCACTTGTGTCTACATGTCTTTGCATCTACCCAGACTGGCTCAAGATCATTCCAAACACACCAGCTGTCGTAGCTGTGTCACAGTCGCCCAGGCCCATGAAGAACATGCGACCCTCCCACATCCACTCTTCCTCTGTAGGCAGCACTGGTGCTGATTTTGGCCATTCCTTGTGTTGCTGAATGTCACCCGGACTTAGAGAGAGTAGAAAATTAAGATCTACAGCTACACTTACAGCAAAGAGAGTGGAAAGAGCCTGGATGAACTGATTTTACCTCCCAGATATCTCTGTGTTGTTTGCTGCGTAACTGAGGCATTTGTTTCTCCATTAATGAAACACTAATCAGGACTTGAAGCCATCCATTTGAGCAGGTACAAATAGTAAATAAAAGGCCCAAAGTGCTGCACCATATGAAAGTGTTCAAAGGGAATAAGGTTGACAGTTCCACTTCATCAGAAACTGTGAGAAATTAAATGTTGTGAAATGCTTATAAGCCTAGGGACTGGGGTGCTCAAAGACAATTAGCAACTAAACATTTCATTAATGAAATAATGATTAATTATAATTACTAATTAAAATTCAGGATTATGGTGTTGGTTTTAAGCATTAACAGGAGTAATGACATTACCATTTTTAATGAAATTCGAATATAGAAAATTCTAATACAACTTAAAAAAATAGGTAGAGGCAATGGGAAGATTAGGAGTTATTGTTAAGCCCAGAGGCATAGAATTTTCCCAGCTGGTGAACTTAAGTTAAGTAAGTTTAATGCACTGTAATTTAATTACTAATCATAGTTTTTCTACACAGTGGGAATTGATACCAGGTTTATATTTTACAAGAACAAAAGACAGACTTTGAATACCTGCTCTGTGATGGGTGAGGACATCGTGCTACAGGCTACAAATAAAACAATATTTTGCAGTCTTCTGCATAACATTTGGGTTTAGATATATTAGAGTATGATTTAAATACTGTTTAATTAATGATTACTGGATTAGAAATTAAGTAGCCGCTATAGATTTTGTAATACAAGTATAATACAGCCTTTGTGAGGAGCATACTCAATACAATTTTGTATATATATTAAATATAGCTTCTTTGAATAATTCATCCAGGGACATATTAGTAAATGTCAAATTCCCACAAGAAGATGGAATTTGACCTACATTAACAAAGCTATTTAGGATTCATTAATTGTAGACAGATTTCTTAAACTATTTGCTAGTGCTCACCTTTTCATGCATAATGCAATATGTTGGCTTAAATACAATTCCTCATTTCCATACTGTTGGCTGTGTTGCCCTTCTTGCTATTCATTATTTGACTTCTCTTAACCTGGCTGACTTCTTGGTCCTCTTTGTAATTTGCCATCTTGTGAAGCTCTCAAATGTCAAGGTCAATTAGATGTCATGTCACAGGGGTTGTAGCTGAGCAGTGGATGGAATTTCACTTTTTCCTGAATTTCCTGGGACAATAAAGAAGGATTTAATGAAACAATTCTAATGAGAGACATGATTCATGTTTTCCTTGATGGCGAGGGATTGTTATATTGACATCATTGATGTTGCATTTAGGTTCAAAGAAAATTCGTATTGAAGAACAAAAGACTTTTTATTGTTATCTATATTTATAATTAGCTCTTTGTGTTCCAAAGAGATCCTGCATCCAAGACAGTGAGCAAATCGGCACAAAACATGCCTGAGGATGTACAAATAGATACACAAATGGCCCTGTGGGGTACGTGTGAATCCAATCCAGTGAAATGGTCCACGTGGTGGCAGCTCAAGAATATTAAAACCTGATCATTCAACTAGCCATTAGTTCTCCAGGCAGTTTTGGGCATACTCAGGCAGCAGACAGACTTATGGATGAGCCATTCTCTAAATGAAGTTTGATACGCTGTTGCTGTGGGACAGGCTATGTTGGTAGTTGCTACCCTAAATGAATGGTGATGTGAAAGCCCCGGGTACACTCTGGAAGGCAGGTTTTTGAGGAATGATGCTTCTTGTGTTTGTAAAGTAATCAAATCTTCCTGAGAGCAATGGGCTTTCAATCACAGCCAGATATGTTTGTGTTGGAGTGTTAGAGATCCTGTCCCGAGAGATGACAACCAAACCTCGGTTTCATTATTACTCCTTTTTTTCTTTTTTAGATGTTTTCTTCTTTCTGTGTTTTTATCCTAGGTAAAATTCAAATCAACAAATGAACGGTTGTGATTTCAGCAGTTACTTAATTTGAGGTACACTTAGCACATTGCCAGCACATTTTCCTCATGGTGATGCTGCAAATACTGTCCCCATCCTTTTCTGTTGTTTTAAAGAGACCCAGAAACTAAGCATATCTGTTACCGTAATAAAATATCCTCCATATTGTTAAGACAGCGTGGATAGGCAGCAAAGGAAACCTGGTTTTGCAAACAAGGCTCATAGGTTTTGTAATTACTCTACAGCAAAGATGAAGCTTGACAGTCTTGCTCTTATATTGCTCTCTGGGGGTACAAGTGCATGTGTAGCTTTCAGAGAAGAGCTGAAAATCAACCAATACCTGGAATACTAATCTGTTATCTGTACCCTTCTGCATGAGAAAAATGTGACTTCTGTCAGGCTCAGAAATGCATTAGGTTTGTGCCTCTCCTTTGCTTAGTGGCTATGGACAGCGGTCACCACAGAGTGCCCCATACCTTGGCAGTTTCTCCTCACATTATCATTTTTTCATGGAAAAAGTTGCACACAGGCATAGTGATATCTGTGACATTAAATATCATCTCATTCATATTCCTTTTCTGTCCCAACAGTTCTGGTCAGACTGCAGATGGGGGGGGATAAACTTTCAGGTAGAAGGAGACCTTTGCCTGATAAAAATATCAAGTGATGATGACATCCCATTGTCCTTAGTGAGCTGAAATAGTCCATTAACAATAGCAGTTGGGGGGTACATGAACATGTTTGGCAGGGTAAATAAATACAAATGGATCTTATTAATTCATAGAATGGAAAACTTGCAATATGTGCTAATTGTAGAGACTCCTAATTAGATATAATCTTCAAAGCATGTTGAACAGAGTAGTGTTTGATTGTGCTGTTGACCTTTTCAGTGTACTTCCAGGAGAAACCCTTAGAAAGGAGGTGGTGTAAAATTCATCAGAGAGCAATTAATTTGTGCAATTAGGGGACTATAATCTGAATTAACACCTATGTACATATCAGAACATAAATGGACTTTAATATGACTACACAGGCTTCAATTTGTAATGAGAATTAATTATATGGACAATGAAGAGAATGCATGAATAGGACTTTTCCTCATGCGAGACAGGCTGAGTGATACTCCAAGTGTAAACGGAGAACCAATACAAATTGACTATTTGAAACATTTTATTTGATATGGAAAGGTAAAGCAATCTGTTTTCTTAAGCCCAAGGTCTTGTTAGAAGACGTAAACCTTTAATATTTGTTTTAAAAATAGGATGTTTCTGATGCATTTTACATTTTCCAGAGATTAACATGTCCTGTTCTTCTTTGGTCTGTATGAATTGAGTCCACTATAGTCACTACTTCAAAACAGGGTAGGAGTGAGTTAGCTAAGCTTGCTTGCTGCTGATCCTGTGCCTTTGTCTCACAATATCATTAACCAGACAGCAAAAAGCATACCACAACTGGAGCACTGCATCATTCATGTGACTCAGTTCACTTTAGAGACTCATATCCAATTTACAGGCACCATCTCTCATTGCACTGTTGCTCTTATGTATAAATTTTGCTTTTCAATTAAAGGACAGGAAGAAGGATATGAGATAAAAATTGCATAAAGCTATAAATAAGAAGCAGAGGCTTTCAGAAATCTGTTTTTCTTTTGCATCGCTCTCTGAGAAAATGTTTCTATTAGTGCTAACTGGATCGCAGATACAGATTGCATGTTTTTTTCTGACACACATAGTCCAGGAGCAGAATTTAAAAATCATATATCAGTTTTAATTCAAACTTGATGCTCGTAGAATTTTTAAAAGAATTAACCCTTAGTTGTTCGATATTCCTTTCATATTATATATGTTAGATAATCTTTTCAGTCCACTGCTCCACTTATTTTAAATTTTACTTCCTTAGCTGTCAGTGTCTGTAAAGTGTGACAATTCCCCAACATTGGGTATAAATCTTTGCTATGAGCCTAATGTGATTTCCAACTCATCAGCTGAAATGAGTGCACATTGGACTTCCTTTCTGCAAGCATCTGACGCTCCTGTTTATCAGATTCTGTTTTGTAAATTACTGAAGCATGACTCCAATAAATAAGCCTACCTTAAAATCTGTGCTAGTCAAAATATTTTTCACAGTTTTATGTGAAGGCATACATTGTTTGTATGCAGCTGTCTCTTTCTGAACTAATTTTATTGCCGTACATCAAGCTTTAAAGACCATCTCATGTGAAACTTTGCCAATGCTTTAATGGGCTTAAAGTGCTAAGTATTCTTATTTATTTCTCTGTATTTACTTATAGGCACTGTAATGACAAGCAAATGTATGATCAGTGCTACAGAAAGCAGTATATTCAGGCTAAACATACTACATATGAGTATATGCATACTGAGTGTAAGGAAAATGAAAGCCAGGCATAGCTCCTAGTTGTCGTCTTCTCCAGGGAGCTGGTGGACCCACATACCTGCTGCCAGTTCTCACTGTAAACTAAGAGCATAGAAACAGAAAGTTGACTTTCTCAATGCATGTTTTAAGAGTTCCAGTGCCCAGCTCTAAGCCCACAAAATCCCACAGATCTGATGGGTAGGTAGGGACTGATGAAATTCCAGGGTGATTCTGGCACAGTTGGGGAGCACCAGCCCTGGATGCACCCACAGCTGGAGTGAATCAGGGGATAAGCTGCTTTGCTGCCTCATAACAACAGACTTGCCTACCTTAGGGTCATGTTTTCACCCAGCTGGGTAATCAAGTCTGTGCTGGAGGCAGGTGACCCCAGCAGGATTACAGCTGGGTCCAGAGCCGGCTACTTAAATCCTGTTCCAGCGACCTCAGTTTTTGTTGTTGCTCTCCTGCTGCCTTGGGGTTATTTCACTTGGCCGTGGCTGGGTAAGTGCTGTTTCCTTTTTCCCTCAGCAGCTGAAGGTCAGAGCTGAAAGTCTCTGCTCCAAGTCGAGGTGGTCCCTGTGGCTCCTGCTTAGAGCCTTGCATCCAGGGTTGAGTTGGGTTTTGGAGGGGAGAAGGAGTCCCTCAGGGAAAGATGGTGTGCTGGCCTGGAAGCCTGATGGCTGAAGGCTGTTCCACACAAAGGGTGTCATTTAATACAGGACTAGGGAAATAAAATATTTAGGGGATCTAATAGGCAGAAAATGTGGTCAAAACTATAGTTAATAAAAAAGCTGTTTTTGTCTGCTGAATAGCAAGATTGAAAGCTTTACTGTAGGTTGGCCAGCATGCTTGTATGGAAAGTGGATGTGTAACTTGCTGTGTGGTGAGACTTTCTTGAGCTGATTTCAGCTGTAACTCCCCATGCCAGAGTCAAAGGTTTCTCTGCTTCTTTCTGTTCTTTCTTGTGCAGTTATATCTGTATCCCTTTCCTCCTCACCCTTAAACAACTTTTCAACATTTTCATTGCATGTCTAACTTAATGAGAAACTTTGGATGTGCCCGGAGCTGAATCCAAAGCTGTGCTCAGATGTTGAAATCGCTGCCTGAAAATTGGCTTCCCAGGTAATAACCTAGAGCTTAGTGTATGAAGTGTAGTGTGTTGTAGATGTTCTCCCTGTGCAATTTCTTTGAAGAAATAAATTACTGCTGTATTTTGTATTGGGAGAAAGAGTGTTTTGTTGTTAAAAGTGTGACCTATAAAGATAACAAGTTTAGAATTTGGCACTTTACCTTCGCAGGTATTTTTTAATAGCTTTTAAAAATTATAAAGGTTTCTTTGTTATAAGGGTCTCTGGATTACTTACTTAAATTATGAGTGAGGTGGATGTTATCCTTCAAAGGATAAGCTTTCTGCTTGCTGTGTTCTCAGACAAAGTATTTTCCAACAACGTGGTCGTCAGTGTTTGCCCATTTGTGCACTATAATGAGATGTATGCCACTACAAAACTGCATTAAAAGACTTTTTAATGCAGTCGGGAGCCACAGCTAACAGGCCTTCTATCAATGTAAGTGCCATAGCTCAAACTGATAAAGAGCTAAATCCCTAACAAGCTCTAAGTTTCAGCATAGAAATAGAAAGTAGACTTTCTCCATGCATGTTTTAAGTACCTCATTAGTTCTCAATATGTCTACATGAGCTGAAAGTAATTGATCTCGTTACTATGTATATAAATGTGGCACATTTCTTAAGTTTTATAACTTGGCTCTGTTCAATTAACCAGTATGTTAAAATATATATCTCTTCAATTAATTGCGGGGGTAAGAGTGTGGAAAGGAATGTATGCATATGTTAGGGTCTAGAGGAGAGCGATGCTGAGTCTCATCCAAATCTCAGTGATGGCATTTTGGGGATTTGGGGAAATCTGCTGTCCAGGGAAAGAAAGCAGTATGCAGTAAGGGCTATTTGCTGCTGAGGTGGAAAAGCAGTAGTGCCCTGCTCTTTCAGGTAAAGAGGTAAATTTGTGACAGCTTCGAAGATGCTGAAGGCTGTTCTCTATATTAATCACACTTGGTTTCTCTTCTGAAACTTGTCTGAAAGATGAGGTTTGAGGACTGGCAGAGGCTCACAGAGCCTGTAGCACTCTACAGCACTTAGCCCAGCAGTGCAGTCTTGGCTTAAACTTTCTTGTTTTGGTGGTTATTTCTAATGCTCCTGTGGCCCAGTTGTGAGAGTGTTGCTGGGTTGAGATCTTTCGTGCACATGGGGTATGTGCAATGAACAGGCCTTGTGTACACTCTCTGCTCAGAGAAGAATTTCCTTTACCGTAATTCAGTGCTGTAGAACAGTAGATTTACAGTCTCACCCTTCACCTGGATTGCACAAGATTCTTGAGCACAAGATGATTCCCCTCTAAATGCCTGCAAAAAGGCCACAAGATCCTTGGTGCTCTGTTAAACAATTGCAATAAATTCCTTTCCATCCTCTGCATCTTTGCAGTGCAGCAGTTTCTGCAGCCCAGGGGCTTAGATATTTCCTGCCATTTCCAGAATAGTCCAGCAAGAGGTGCAGGCTGGTCTGAGGTGTGTGATGGGATATGGCAGAGGTGTGGGGGGCTCTTTTTCATGCCCTCTTAGCCCTGAGCAGAGCTGCTGTGACAGTGATTCCTGTGGAAGTCAAACGAGTAACAGGGCTCTGGGCTGTGAATGCACATCTGGAAAGATCTAGGCATGTAGGAAAAGGTCTAGCGCCACAGAAAAAGATATGGGTAGAACAAAGAAACGTGGTTTAAAGGAAAAATGTATGATGGTGCAATTTTGGGATACTGGAATAAATGTGAAAAGGCTGGAAAGCCCACAGCAGAGCCTGTTTGATACAGCTTTGTAGAAGATCTGTAAGTAAAATGTAGCTCTGACCAAGTAAGGAAATTGTCCTTGAGGCTTTATTTGTTATGTGGTGCTTGTTGCTGAAAAGTAAGCTGTAAGGATGGAATAACCAGCATGGTGTTTTTATTTTTACCTTCAGCTTACCTTTGTTTTTACCTTCCTGAGCTTACCTGGTGTCGTGGTTTAAGCCCAGCCATAAATCAGAACCACGCAGATGCTCTGTCCCTCCCCAGCCTTCCCCCCACCCCCCAGCTCCTGGAGGGATGGGGAGGAGAATCAAAAGAATGTAACTCCCATGGGTTGAGATAAGAACAGTCCAGTAACT
>JANHGB010069068.1:0-11900 GCA_026283785.1 Coracopsis vasa
TATATGGCCATCCAGCCAGTTCTTTATCCACTGAGTGGTCCACCTATCAGATTGATGTCTCTCCAATTGAGAGACAAGGATGTCATGCGGGACAGTGTCGAACGCTTTGCACAAGTCTAGGTAGATAACGTCAACTGCTCTACCCCTGTCCATTAGTTCCGTAGCCCCATCATAGAAGACCACCAAATTGGTCAGGCATGGAAGTTTTTATTTAAAGAAGAGAAAGAGAATGAAAGTTATTTTTTCTGTCTTATTTCAAAATGTATTTCAGTGCTCTTTTGCAGGTTTCTTTTGCAGAATTACTTTGTAAATGGATCCCACACAATTCTCTGTACAGTTCAACCACACTAAATAAAATTAATACAGTAGAACAGTACAAAACCAGAAACTGGAGATGAAAATAACAGAGCAAAATACTTAGCTCTTTCTTTCAATACAAGAACATATTGCAGTATTCTTCCAAGCCACTTAAAATGTGACAAATGAAACAACCCATGGCATTCCCCAGGGGATTGTTCTGTTATTTAATAGATTTCACTGAGGAAATGTTTATCTGCTATTCACTTTATATTTTCACCTTTTTTTTACCATAAGCACTGTTTTTAGTAGTTTCTTTGTGTATTGCACCAATTTTAAAAATTAAAGTCTTTGTCTCAGTCTTTTAAGAAAGAATAATTTATTACAGGAAAATTCTGATGAAGTACTAGGTTGGAGGATATTCTTACTTATTCTTTATTCATATGATTCAGGAAAATAATGAAGGCTGCTGAAGACAGCTAGTATTCCATCATTTTTTTTAGCACAGTGTTTCTAGAAAATCAAGTAATTTATTGTATATTATTGTTATGACTTATTCATACAAGAATTTCTTCACTCTTTCACCAACTCTGATGTTTTACCTGAAGTGTTCTTAAAAACTATTTCTAACAATTCTACTTCCATATAATAAGTATACCTTCATATTAGTTAAACAGCTCTGATCCAAGTGCGGAATTGCTGAAATGTCTTCAATATATTGTCTCCCAGCTCAGTCTCATATCACTTCTACCTAAAATTAATCACAGATCTATGGCAAATGTTGCTGGTCACCATGCAATTCAGACAAATGGGATTGAACAGTGTAATAGGAAGGAGTATTCTTGATATTTTTCTTTCACTATTACTAAAATGGGAATAAAAGTCAGTTGCTGATTCCCTGGGTGTGCTTTTATTACTTTTCAGCACTTCTAATAAAAAAGACATTCCTTATCATTTCACTTTTAAGCAGAGGGAATTGGATATGTAGAATGATTCAACAAATGAGGAAAATATGTAATTACATGCTTTTAAGAAAGTAATTTCTCTTCCTGTTTTATTGTAGCATTCATTCATTCTAACTCAGATATAAATTGAGTAATGTCTCATCTGAGAATTTGTAAGAAAAAAACTATTTGAGTCATTATATAGAATCAGATTTTATTGTGAGTGAGGATAAATGAATTCTATCCTACCATCACTATAATTTTATAGAACATTACTCTAGTTCTGAAGGTCTTGTTCTCTCCTACAACACAAACGTAGCTTGCCACCTGTGTCTTGCAACATATCTGTAAATAATAAATTGCAACAATTATGTTAGTGTTTTGCTGCCATGCATTAAATTGAAATGCAGCGCTGGGTATGATTTATAGCAGAATGAACCATTTTGGTTTCTAAAGCTGATAAGCAGAGAAGCATGAATTATTAAACTGAGTTGCAGTTTTACAGAAAGGAGGGTAATCAAGATTTGCTTGCACAAAACAAGAAAGCTGTGACTAATTTCAAATAACGAGGTTTGCCTAACAAAATGGTACATTGAAAGATCAGCTTAATTGAGCAAATATGATTTCAAGGGAAATGAGTACCTTTGCTTTTTTTCTGTAACTCAGCTGGTACTGTATGGAACTTTAAGCAAAATAATGTGAAGACTTAACATTACTTCAAACAGGAGCAAGAATTCTTTATCATTTATTACATTTATTACAAAGCAAAAAAGAATTCAACAGATTTGAGTAGGTCACATTGCAAAGATAACAAAGAAAATAAGGATTCAAATCACATAAAAGTCCTTGAGTGTGTATGAAGTTGTTCAGTTTACAAATCATAGCAGATCAGGACTGACTTCTGGTACTTCAGTTTTCTAGATATATTGAAATTAACTTTAAAGTGTATCTGCATTTTCCCCTGTGCTTCTGTCCCTCCCCTCTGTTTCTAGTTCATCAGAAGACAAAAAAAGAGATAAGTATGCATGAAGTTTTTTATTTTCTACAGAACCAGAACTAAAAAAAGAAAAGTGAGGGGTTTTTGTTTTTTTATTTTTTTTGTTAAGACAGATGTTTTTTCTTTAACTCAGTTCCGATGGTTGCAAAATTCTTCTATACCAAGCCAATATCAACTATTAAAGTTTCAAAATTAGAGTACTTGACTGAAAGGAAATAGCACAGAAACATGCTTAGGGGCGTATCTAAAGGTACAATTTTAGGTGATAATTTCTCAAGGTTGACAAAATTAGCATGACACATTTAGATGCAGTAAGCAAGGCAAACAAAGGGAGGGAGGGGGGAGTAAAATTTAGGGACTCTATGTTTGCTGTAAAATATTCCCTTTTGTCCTATATTTTATTCTATCATTATGCAGAGGATTATCTTATGAAAGCAATGAAGGTCATGGTTATAGGATCTAAGGCCACAAGGGTCAACAAGGAAAGTCTTTATTTTTGCAAAGCTACTAGTAGTCTGGTCTGTTCTTCCATGCTGATTCTTGGGAAATAAATTATGTTCCCCTACTTCATGAGGATTTTATTATTACTGTTTTACTTTCTGGGAGTAGTAGGATTTCACCTAGTTTTCTCCATGCCGTTTTCTTTAAATTCCTTGTCTTACAGATCATCCCCTCTGCTGTTGTCTATTCCTAGAGCAACAACAAGAAAGTGTTGTTGAATTTCTTCTGTTTAGGAAGGCTTGGTGGTTTTTTTTTTGCCTTCTCTTATCTAATCTCAGCATGCATTTTTTTTTTTTTTTTTTTTTTAGCATTGGGGTCATTTCAGCAATTGTTAGACATCTTTACTCAGCCTTTAATAAGAACGCTTAATTCTGTATTGCATCTCTCAAGTTCTCCTTCAGTGCTACCATTTTTTGCTTTACTCATAGATCAAGTATTTGAAGTTCTAAAAGAAAGAGAACACAAATTCCTAACTGAGACACTCAGAACTATTTCAGCACTTTCACAGAACTGCAGTCTCGTTATTTAATGATGAAA
Organism: Coracopsis vasa; assembly: GCA_026283785.1. Taxonomy (NCBI): domain Eukaryota; kingdom Metazoa; phylum Chordata; class Aves; order Psittaciformes; family Psittacidae; genus Coracopsis; species Coracopsis vasa. The sequence goes on from JANHGB010069068.1 coordinate 3,277, forward strand.
GCCCCAATTCTCTTTCTGATGGCCTTTCAGTACTTCCAGCATTTGCATCAACTGCTTGCAAATGCTCAGAAACAGATTTAAAATATTTACAAGGTTTTGAGTGTTCTACATTTACCATCACCTTGTGGCATTATTGATCTTGGATGTGGGTTCTTGTTTTGATTTAGCAACACTTAAAATATTTAAGTTCTATAGCTTGCTTTGAGTATAACAAAATGAAAGACAGAGTCAGAAGAATAAAGAGTAAATCTGTTTCTAAAGAAAAATAACTTGGCTCGTACAATATAATAAAGATTCTCACATAACTCCCACTGGAAAAACCTTTAGAAAGACTTCTTAGGGAGGTGAACTGAGGGTCAGAGGATGAAGGAAGGATGCTTTATGAAAACAGAAAATCTCTTCCAGTAAGCAACGGACAAGAGATATAAAATATAAAGGATGCTAAAGGATCTTGGAGTAGTTGTACTTTCATTAACTCGCACATAGTGTTTAGATGTCACAGTGATAGCCTTTTCTTGTTGGTATTATTACTACTGCTAGTCTATATTTTATATACTACAGATAGGATGGTTTCCCTTGAAATACCTGCCATACAGACATACAGGTCAGCTCTGCGCTTCTGTCCCTGTATGAGACATACCAGGTACTAAATCTGGGAAGGAACAGTTTATGCACTAAGTTCTTTATAAATAGCAGAAGAGGGTAGATAAGGTGATGTCTAGTACTTTTGCCAAAAGTTCCTTTGCTCTAAATACTTACAATTAAGGTAACAGCTGCTTCTTGTTGTGTATATATATATATGCATATGTATATACTAATATATGCATATAAAATGCTAAACTTACTTGTTTGCTTCAGTTTAGCAAAATCTGAGACCATGGTAAAGCCTCTACAGCTTCTGAATGCCAGAAAAAGTAAAGAAGAAATGGTATGAATTAACTTATGTGAATACTGTGAGTACAGAGGAAAGACAGCAGATATTCCAAAATTATGAAAGTTTAGATTTCTCCAATTTTATATTAAGACAGTAAAATACTTTGATTCATGACTTGATTTCAATCTTTATTCTGAAAAAAATGGAGATGGCTTTAAATACTGAAGATGGTGTCCTAACCATTGGGCTATTAAATATTTCAATGTTTAACTCACAATCATCTCCTAAGAAAAATTCCCTACTGAACTGGCATATTTGTGTCAGAGCTTTTTATCTTTGTCTCAAGCAGGGGGAGTAGAATCGAGTCCTGGTTACACCTGATCCTCCCAAGAACTCCCCACACTCCCTATTTAGACACAGTTTTCTTGTTATCCTTCTCAGCTTAGCTTTTCTTGCCTAGACCTGAGGCTATTTGAAAGAACTGAAATTTCATTTAATCTGAACGTCTCTCCCTTTGCTTCCCTATCACACCTCAACAAACAGCAAGGCTATCTTTCAGCAAAGATGATTGTAATTAGTGTACTGTGAATCATAGAATTTCATTTTGGAGAAGCATTTTCAATTTCACATCTCTACTGTCTAGGACTACATCATATTTGTGCATCTCTCAATTTCATTTTAGCTTTAAAAAATGACATATTTCCATCTTTGCCTTCTGTTCAAAGTCTTTACATAATCAGAAAGACATGCTAAAACAGAATTTTAGAAAGCGTTTATTCTGATGATTCAAATATGTCTTTTGAAGTTCATCTCAATATTTTAGTCCATTAACGGGAAAAAGGTGGACAGAATAATGCATAAAGTAACTTGATACACTGTTCTCAAAATATTATTTTTAAATTCTCATAGTAAGAATATATATATATTATATAGGTAATTTACAGGGCATTATTCCAGTCATGGTATGAAAAGAACATTTCTATGCACTGTGAAAATTATTATCTATTACTTCAACTGAAACAGTAATTTTCAGGATATGATTACTGAATATTTTCTGCAAGCTACTTACAGTGCAAATTACTTACAGAAAGATAGAAAATGGATAGAAAAATATATCATTTGTTTAGTAAGATGAGAAGTGATCAAAAGTAGCAAAATAAAGAAAAATAATTAGATTAACACTTTTCAAGATTAGTCCAGATTTTTGCTGTCCTAGAAGCAACTCTTCTGTAGTTTCATTTGTATTTTTCTTTTGAGTACAAACTGAAAACAGAGTATTTCAGAATTATATTGTAAGGAAGTTTTATGTAAAACAGTAGCCCTTATAGGTTTGAGAAATAAATTAATATCTGCCTAGCAGTGCAGAAATAATTCAAACCAGAATTTTGTGACCTGTCTCCTGGACAACAAATGAAGTAGAATCGTATAATCAAGAATCCTAGACTGGTTTGAGTTGGAAGGGACCTTAAAGCTTATCCAGTTCCAACCCCCTGACACGGGCAAGGACACCTTCCACTAGACCAGGTTGCTCAGAGCCCCATCCAACCTGGCTTGCAGAGGCAAGGAAATTGAGTGTGTATTCTAGGGCCTGAACAAGGATGGTGGCAATCACAGAGTGGTCATTTATCCAAGCTAATGTGCCTTAATCCGTGCCTTAATCCAAGCCTTAATCCATGCCTTAGTCTTCAGTACTGGTACAGTTATGCTCATGTTAAATCTAAGGTATTTGCACAGGGTTACAGAGCTTCATTGTACTATTGATTCCATAGGATTATAAGACAGTTCAATTAGGAAAGACCTTGAGAGGTCTTTAGTCTAACATCTTGGTCAAAACACAGTGGGCTGTGAGGCCGGCGCATGTTGCTCAGGGCTTTCTCCAGTCTGGTCTTGAAAACCTCCAATGATGAAGTTGTACCAGCTGTATCAACACTATCCCTTATGCCAGGCATTTTGAGAAAAGGAACTGAATTTCAGGTTTACTTGGAACGGAAGAAAACAACAATATGAGAATGGTGGAACGGCGTAAAGGAGTTCATTATAACCATTATCATAAACTTTTTATTTAAATATAAGTTACTAGCTTATTGTAAAATTGAAACATGATTCTAAGCATCATTAAATATCTTTCAGGAACTGAATCTTAATAGTAAATCTGAAAGAAAATTAAATAACATTAGAATTTCATTTGTGTATTTTGCACCAGTTTAAAAATGCCAACAGTATTCCTAGATTTCTAAATTAGGTCTGAATGCTAATGGTCTGATCTACAGCAATGGACAAGAGCTCTTCTTGGATCTCTATTGAAGCAAAGCATTTAATGAGATAATTTTCCTTTAAATATACACTGATAACCATCTCTCCCTTGATCTCAACTGGCAAATATCCGTATTGTGAAACTGGACATGTAATAAAAACTTAGAATAAGGTCCTCCAAGGTTAGTCAGTTGGGAATACCAAAGCTTTGCAAGATTCATGTCTTCTCTGTAAATCATTATTGCTCCATTAAAACCCGTATTCTTGTGAAAATCCCTTTTAGTCTAAAGATACTTTTGTGAAATTATGAATTATGGAACTATTAGTTCCCAAGATCACCCATGAAATCAATAACACTAGAAATGTTCCTCTCTTTTTTTCATGCCATAGAAGATACCCCCAGTATGATACATAATGAGTATCTGAAATATATCTGGGTTTCTGCTTATGAATAATCATATCATAAGCTGCAACATAGCTCTTGTTTTGTTGTTAGCTGTGACAGGAAACTTAGTAATAGGAAAGATTAATATTGTTTCGTATGTTCTAGTCATACGCAATTCACTAGAGGTACAGTATAATCTCATTAGCCATCCTCATGCTAAGAGTTTCCTCTTGTTGTGTTGATGACTTCCAGCATGTTTCACTTAAGTTTTATATGCTTTTATCTGGTATTCTTTCTTCTTGGAAATAAAAACACAAATGAGATAATTATGTATAATTTTGGATTTATCATTTTCTATGTTACATTACAGTATATCCCTGGGCAATACAAGTACTTGTGTGGATACTACTGCAATGAATTATCCTGTGTGAAGCATATATATATGTATATATATAATGCATTAAAATCTAATGGTTAGACCAGGGAAATCTGAGACATGGGACTCCTACTTTTTGTTAAAAATGGGCAAACCACAAGTCAGCATTCAACTGATTTGGTACAATTAGATGTTTTAGTACCTGAGAAAGACTTCATTATTTCATCTCTCATTATGCATAGCTATTGATAAATATTTTGCATGAAGCTGTTCCTGTGAGATGAATGAGCACACTGTAGAAAAGTTATTTGTGAATAACATTCTTTGGCTATGTCTCCAGCAACTTTAATATCTCTACTGTGTTTATTGGGTGTCTGGGTGTTATTATTTCTTTTCATTGTTTAACTCAGAGATTAGCATTTTCAGTTTAGACACATTAAAATCACTGTTCTTCCTTCTCTTTATAAAGGTATTAATTATTCATGTATCTAATACATGTATCCCAAGTAAGCTCTCCACATGAAAATAAATGTCACTGAAATCCTGAAATTTTGTTGGCTCATTAATGTTTGACACATACAAAAAGATATTCTTAGGAAAAAGATCAAAGAATAATAAAAAGAATGGGTACTGAATAGGGATCTGGATCTTAGATACAGAATGTTATGGTCTTTTTGTCCAGTTTTCATTCTGGACCATATCACTAATGAAGTTATCCATAATTTGAATTTAGGTCAACTGTCAGGTTTAAAATAATATGAAGCATTTTATAAGAGTGGAATACAATACCTACAATACGTACAAATCCATAACAGTAGGTTTTGGAAGTACAAGTAAAACTGTTCAAGTGTTAAACTGAATTTGCCAGATAATTTCAGCCTAAACAAAAATGAGAAAACTATAAAAGCAATGGTGAAAAAATTATCATCTTGCAAAATTAGTTGTTATTTGTTATGTTTTTGTTTCAGGTAATTTCTCTCAAAAGCCAAAGAAATGAGCAATTATATCATGTATTCCAAAGGGTAATAGACCCTTATGCACTTAGTTCAATAGACTTTAAATGCTCAAAAAAAAAAAAAAAAGGCTGAAGACACAAGGGGTATTCATTGGATATCCCTAAAGGCGATCATCCTTCTCCAAATTACATATCATTCCACAATATATAAATATGTAGAGTGCTTAAAATATTCATTAGGTTTCAAAAGTAAACAAAGGAAAGTAATGACTCTAATATGTAGTGATATGGAGCTCACACTGAATCCTGTTTCTCAGCATAAGTGGAATTTGACTTGTCATACTTCTACAGCCATTCTTTTTGCCTTATTTTGTCAGAATTACAGCTGCACACAATGAGCAGGATAACATACCAAACACAAGGAATAGACCGTAGACAGGACCCAAACAATATAGGTATGTTTTTATTTTTTTAGTGGTAAGCTCATAATAACATGTATATGTGACATCAATGTATATCCTAGTATCTAGTCTATATCTACCCTCTTTTGGTTTAAAGACATTCCCCCTTGTCCTGTCTAAAGAAAGCTTGGCCTATGGTATTAATTATGGGTAGCTTTTACATGTCACGCAATTCTAATCAAAATCAAATTATATGACTCATATGTACTGGTATACCACCAACACAATAGTATTCCACCAATATAAGGTCCTTTTCAATATCTATCAGGGTACAACTATATAACTAAAGGCTTCAGCTGAGCCGTGGATATCCCCTTGTTATGCTTTTGTTATGCTCTAAAACCTCTAAAGCCATTAGTGTTTGTATCTAGGGGACCTATGGCATCATTCTTTACTTCGACTTCAGGTCTTCTGCTATAACCATGGAGACCTTTACAATTCCATGATTGTTTAGCTTAACAACTTGGAAGGGGTAGTATGTTGCATAGAGATATGTATACATCTGAATATTTTATCTTTTTACATATAAGTAATTTATATGAGATGTGGTTTACAAACATAATGTTTTTGCAACTACATTTTTATTAATAGTATAGAATCACAGACTGGTTTGGGTTGGGAGGGACCTTAAAACTCATCCAGTTCCAACCTCCTGCCATGGGCAGTGACACCTCACAGGTTGCTCCAAGCCCCATCCAGTCTGGCCTTGGACACTTGTTTGATTCTGTTCATATTATAACACTCTGGCAGTTTTTAGGTGTTAGTTTATGGTTTCTTTGTATTTTATTTTAAACACAAAAGCGAGGGCTTTCTGTGCATCATCACCTATATATTTCTATCTCAGGATTTTTGCCAAATATTTTATTCAAAATACAGTGTAAAGGTTTTTCCTTTGTGCAGGAAGAAAACAAGCCACAGTAGGCAATGTGATTAATGTTTTACAATTTAACAATGGTTATGTTTGAGGTTTACAATGAATGTAGTGGTCAAATAAGTTTTCTTTTGTTGGTGTGCTTACGAATTAATTTTTCATGAGGCTTCTTCATAAACTGCAATGACTTTGCTATGGACAGATAAATTTCTACATTTTTCTCTCTGGCCAAAGCATAGTTTAAAATTAAATAAGCTCAGAGGTAGTTGATTTTTAAAAGGTTATTTAAATAAGAGTTATTAAATATTTTTAATAACATTTATAAGATTACTTACAAATAAAAATGCGTTCTAGAGCTGTAAACCCTTCTGGGGAAATTTGTGAATTTGGGGGCTGAGGAGTAATAGATCCTGTAAATACATGTTAAAGGTTCTTTCTGTATTAGTTACCAGCTAAAATCCTCTCTTGGTTTTTCTGCTAAGAGGAAATGGTAGGAGTATGATCATCCAGGCTTTTGATCACACTGAGAAATTCTGCAATGGGAGGCAAGCTGAAGATGTATATTCTAATGCTATAGGAACGGTAAGAATAGTAAAAAGATAAATTTTTCTGCATTCCTTCTGAGCAGATTCTGGCTATTGATTGTAATTACCATGTTTAAGAGAGCACAGAACCTGGTTTTGCTACTGCCCGCCTTTCCAACGATCCTGAACTTTTTGGCATGGCAAAGCAGATATGCACCTTCTTCTGAGAGAGGCACTTTGTCTTCCTGGTTGTTCACATATGTTAGTCTTAATTTTAAAGTACATTATCACCCACATATAAATGTTCTTGAGAACAGCTTAGGAAGCGAATAGAAAAGCAGGGTATTCTACTATGAAGGACGGAATTTCGAAAAACAATTTGAAAGACTATTTGAAAGAGGCAAAATTAATAAAACTTCTAGCACTTTTAATAAATCTTTCTCTCATGGTTCTTAGGTCCTTATGACAATAGCAATGCTATTATTAATTAATGAGAAGTTGTTCAGCTCTAATTTCTCTCTTTCATAGAGAAAAGCTGGTATGTTTGTAGCACTTGAATGTTGATAAGAACTCCCACTGTGTGAACTTTTTTCCCTTTGTTTTTCATCTTGCTGCCTTTTGGCAAATGTATTAATACATGAAACATTGGGGTTGAGCCAGCTGCTTTGTCTTTTGACTTTCTGCTAGCCCCCAAGTTGTAGAGTCCACAGAACTGCAGGCTTTTGTATGAGAATAAAACCACTATTCAGTATGAAGGATAATTAATGTCCATGCACTGCTATGCTGAGGAACTGACCTTTGTACTGGTGAAACCTGAATCAGTGAGAAATCCCTATCTCATCTTTCATTAAAATTACCCACCATGGCTACAGCATGGCTGAAATATTGGGCAGTTAAATGAATCACTAAGTGATCTTTTTTCATGAATATGTGCAAATTCTCTCCCATGTATAGTTTTTACATATAGCAGTTGTGTAGAAACTGAGGCAAAGGAAACGTGTACGTGTGAGAGGGGGAGAACAATGCATAATATATAGTTATTTTTCCTTCCTCACATGGTGTTTCTGTTCTTAAATACCTCAGCTGAGTATTAGCAATTACATGGATCACGTGTTTTTAACCTTCTCGGTTGTTATATAACAACAGCTCAGAAGCTTTAGAAATCACTTTCATAATGGCTGTGGAACTGTTCAATTATTCAAATTTTTTTTTAAAGAACAAACTATTTTCTAAATGTTCTTTCTATTGCTTTCAGCAAATTATGAAAGCAAATCATGCCAGCAAATCTCTGTCATACTCTGGCACTTCCACATCTAAACAGTAATAAAATTAGAGCTAATTTCTTAAAAAACCTATTATTATTTATTTATTTTGTGTTATATTTATATGTCATTCTCTAAGTATGCACCCCATGGTCTTCCACATAAGCAGACGGAGTGTAAGCAGTGACTGCTCCCAGTACTTGTAGGAGCTGTTTGTCCTTTCGCTTCTGAGAAAATGCCTATCATGTAAAGTCAATGGGGAAAAAAACCTAAGCAGTAAAAAAGCCTGTCATGTAAAGCCAATGGCAAGAAATATTATTGAATTTAGTGGTACAATATCAACCCCTAAATGTAAATGTGATATTGATGAATCACTTCACACAGAAGAGACATATAGAAAGGTCAGGAATTAGTAGTGAGATTTCATTGCTATTGAGGAAACACTGAGGAAAAAAAAAAAAAGTAAATTTTTCTCTATATAGAAACCTCTATTTGGTTAAATAGAGGGTGATGAGGCACTGGCACATGTTACCCAGTGTCCTGGTTTCAGCAGTAGCAGTCATTTTTTTCTCTTTCTTAGTAGCTGCTGCAGTGCTGTGCTTTTGACTTTCGGCCTGGTAACAGCACTGATAACACCGATGTTTCCAGTTGTGGCTTAGCAAT